>CATIVE010000425.1:0-40812 GCA_949628195.1 Phasia obesa
TGCCATTATAACAAAGCTAAAGTTTATAAAATTGATTTTAAATTTTACAAAATTGAATTTTAAATTTATAAAATTGAATTTATAAATTTTATAAAATTTAACTTGAAGTTAAAAACCTATATATAAGATTTAGGATTTATTGAACAGTACTTTTATTATTTTTACAGTGCAAGACAAAATTTGAACTATGACTCTGGCCACCAGACAACGATTCATCTCACAACCAGAAAACTAAATTTACCATTAAATAAAAAATTTAAAAAAAATGGTTCTTAAACTATTTTAAATTACATCACTTGACGATTGCTGTGCCCCTAAGATGTGATATTACATCATCCCAAAGATAATGCCGTCACCACATTCTAGGTCAAGGATGGGAACACCTGTAATAATAATTAAACACGAAATAATATCAAATGCTTTAACGATCATGAAATCTTAAAATCTTCAAATATATTTCTTATACTAACCTTCAAATCACCCTTGTGTGGAAAACCACACAAACTGAACCATGTTTATACAATCAACGAAAAAAATGTTGGGGTTACTAAAGAAATTTCCTGACTTTGTTAACAATATCAATTAAGCACAGAAAACACATTTTTTTATTAAAAAATATTTTTAAGTAACGAATTATTTCAAAACTTAACGTAAGTTTCCCTCGTGTGTGGTTGTCTACACAAATGTAGTTTCAATGTAATTTGCACTAGAGACATTTTCTGTCGCTAAGTGTGAAGAAATCAGTGTCTTTGAAATCAGTTTGCTTTGAGTGCGAAGGGTTTTTGAATAGAGTGCAGAAACTAATTAGAATAGTGTAAGGTTTTTTTTTATGATTCATAATTATAAAATGTCTAGACCGAAATATCTCACCAACGAAGAACTAGAAGCAATTTTAAATGTTTTCGACGATAACGATTTTTCTGATAGCGAAGATAATTACTCGCCGGAAGCAAGCTGTGAATAAGAAATATCTGAAGATGATTCTGATTTTTGCAATCAAAATCAGGACACCGATGCATTAGAATTTCTACCCACTGATATAGGGGTGGATCCATTATTTTTCTTGAAAGACGGTACAGCTGTGTCCCTACCCAGTCGCTCTGGAAGGTTACGGACTGAAAATGTCATAAATTTGAATCCAGGTACAACAAGATATGCAAGAGCACGTGTCAACGATATCAAAGATGCTTTTATGTTGTTTTTTACATCACCTATTGAGAAGATTATCCTAAAGTGGTCAACCATGTATGCAAATGCAGAATTCGGAAATAGATATATGGAAATTAATTCAGACTTGCTATATGCATATGTTGAGGTTCCAAGTTTGGTCGGAGTTTATGTTATCATGTCAAACCAGCTCTACAGAAAACTTTTCTCCAATTCGTGAGATATTCTACATATGGGCCGAGTTATTGACTTATTATTTCAAACCATCTGAGCAGTTGGTAAACAACTGCTTGGATTTATTGGATGAACCAAGCGGCTCAATAACCCAGTCCCGTGAACCATCTGGAGCTCAGCAGAGCTTATCGCAATCGTTCGAAGTTCCTTCAAAAAAGCAAAAAACTATTCCTTCTATAATCGAAGGAAAGTCGCGATGTCATATTTGTTACAGCGAAAAGTCAAAATATAAAAATTATATTCACCAAACGATGTGCTGTTTTTGCAAAAAGGGCGCTTGTGCCCATAACCGAAATGTTTGTGAAAAATGTATTGAACTTAAATTAATGTAAAATAAAGCGATATATAAAATAAATATGCCATTAATACTTATAAAAAATCATGATTTTGATTGAAAAGTAACTGTTTTCCTTCAGCAAAATCCATAGACATTACATATGTGTGAAAAACCACACAAGAGGGTAACTAACGTAAGTTTTTTTGAGGGTGATTTGAGGGCTAAATTAGAATCAATTTACTTAGTTTCATACTTATAAATGTATGTATGTATTTGTTACGATTCTCCTTTTACACATTTTTGTAATGTGTTTCCAAAAACAAACAGCCACAAAAAAATTTGCTAAAAAGTGAAAAAATACATGTTACATTTGATAGAAAATAAAAAAGTTAAAAAAAAAACAAAAACTAAGATTTAAAATATGTGACATATGAAATGCTGAATGATTGAAATAGCAAACAAAAAACATTGTTACCCCAAAGATTTAAAGTAGTAGTCTTGAAATCTTTTTGCAACTTGTAATGCTGTTTAAAAATAAAATTTTTTAAAAGTATTCGTACTAAAGTTGAACAGGGTTATAACTTTATAACTTTTTATTTATACTTTTATCCTCTACATGGAATATCCAGTGTGCAGCATTTACAAAAGCTGCTTTCAACATGTGAAAATATAATCATGGACTCTTAGTTGGTTAAGAGTGATTTTAAAATTACTTAAGTCGTTAAACTTGGCGGAATTAACTTGGCATTATTATTTAGTTTACTACAAATCCTGACAATATTCTTATCCTGTAGTCGTTTTGCTTTTCATGTACCAACAAACATAAATTCTACAAAGTTTATCATAAAAAGTCATGATAAATTTGTGTCACTTTTTTACAGGGAGAGAGAAGCAATAAACAAAATAAAACTGACACAAAATGACAACTTGCATTTAATATTTAACAACTCTTCGGAACAATAAAAAACATTAGTTAGAAACATTAAATATACTGAATATCAAAACTATTATGTGCCGCTTCTCGGTCTAGATGCGAATACGCATACTCACTAATTGGAAAAGAAATTGGCAACTAGTAGTTTCTGCGTTTTTAGTATATACTGGCCATACAGAGTTAAACTTTAAGCTAAAACTAAAGAACAAATTCAATAAATTTGCAGTCCAAACTGAAATGTCTAACTCTTTCCAATTAGAATATCACTATGAAGCAATCAACATGCTTTTACTTACAAGTTCCTGATAGTTTTGTAAAATTGTAACAAGTTGCTTTAAGGTATTCTTGTTAATATTTGTTAACATTTTATAGTAAAAAGAGTGCAATTTTTACTCGAAATTTACTTTTTTTTTGAATTGATCCTTCTCAGTCACACATGACTTTGCTTTAAGATTTTTTTTCTGGTCTTCTTTTCATTATTTTTCTATTTATTATTTGTATTCTCTAAAAACTTGTGAAACTCAAAAATTAAGCTGGACAATTTAGTTTCATACTTTGGCTTGACACCATTTATATTTTAAGAAAGAATAAATGAAGGTTAAATATTAAGCATTATAACGGCAGAAAACGAATGTGAAATAATGGTTTCAAATGTAAATGTAACACTTAGCAAACAGGATAATAAGAATCATGAGAAGACCAGTGATGCACGACCAAGCCAAATCGAACAAATCGAGCAAGTTTTTATGGAAACAAGGTAATAGTCATAATAAATACTTAAGTTAAAGATTTATAAACTGGCATAAAATAAACAAATAATCAGTTTATAAAAATTTATTATTCAATTCATAAAACCCTGTTATCATGTTATAAGGTTTATCGTCAACTTATTTTACAATAGTTTATGTTTGTTGTTGGTAATTTGCTTTGAAAAATTTGTTATAAATATACAATTTCATTTCATATTTTTTGAAAATATTGTATCGAGGCCATACCTGGGACTAAGTTTTTTATTTGAATAAATTATGAAAATCTTTGTTATATGTAATCATCGGTATCTTTATTTTATTTTATATTTAATGTTATATATTTATAGTGCTCTTACACCGCAAATTTATTCAATCTATATTAAAATTACAAATTGCGTAAAAATTATTTTGTTCTATATTTGTAATTACTACTTCCCATGCGTGATTCAATTTCATTTTATTATTCTGAACGACGTTGCCGTTGCTAAAAGTTTTTATTCTACCATTTTTTAATCTACTAGAAACCCTTACAACAAATTTGTAGGCTATCTGAATGCATACACATGCAATTAGTGAAAGTATGATTTTATTATAAAAAATGGGAAAAAAAATTGTAAAGGTTACAAAAAAAAATTTAATTTTTTGAATATAAATATTGTAAACATTAACTTTCTGACTGGAATTCTTTGGTGAGATTAGATATTTATCTGATTTAGAACTAACTTAGGAAATATACATATATCCTCTCGATGAACTTGAAGATTCTAATTAGTTAAGTTTTGGTTTTTGTGCGCTATTCTATTTTATTTATGTTGTATAAATAGTAGTTTTTACAATAAAAACTATTTCAAAAGTAATATATGTATTTTCTCAATATTACCAAAATTAGCTATAGCCTACCATTCTAAAAATCCCAAAAAGATCTACCAAATTTGAGAGGAAAAACCAAAAATGGTAACGTTGGTTCTAAAAATATTTATTATATTTTGAGTATTATTACTTTTGAGTAAAAAACGATACAATTCTACAATTTCAAAACCTGCTGTTTGAGTTAAAGTGTATTTTAATAAACTTTAAACGTTACAGCGGAGCTTGTGTACTTATCGTGTATTTCTTCCACAGTTCTAATTTACACAACAAAACAGGAAAAACAAACAGTAAAAAAAAAAACGGGAAAAACATATACTTAGACTTGCTTACAAACACAAGCATTTTATTTTCTCTTATCAGTCATTTAGTATGCTTTTCTAGCTTAAGAAAAATCGAAATTAAAAAAAATGATTTTTTTTAGTAAAATAAAAAGAGGCATCTTTATTTCTTAATATTAAAAGATGTTAATTAAATCTATAAACGCTAAATAATCATACGATTTGATTCATTGGTTGCTTGCTTGATTGACTGATCAAATAATTATGAACACACAACTAAAGTAAGAAAATTGTTAAAACTGACGAGAAGAAATACTTAAGCTATGGAAACTACTTATTGTCCATTTTATAATTGAATTATCGACTGTACTGAAACAATATTTTTCAATAACTAAGAAAAATTTTAGGTTTTTAAGTATGAGAAGAAATCCTTTTTTTTTGGGAATACTAAATCAAAAATTGGTAATTGAATAAAACAAAAAAATTATGACTTTGAATTTAGGTGATTTTTGATCATTTGCATTTTATATCGCTAGCCATATGAAGTATTGTATTTATTTTAACATTTTTACCCTGTTCCCTAATACCCAAATTTCTATCAGCCGAACCTTTTGAAGCATTCTATCCTGTACGGAGAAATATCTGTATTGTCACTTAAAGTTCGGCTACAAAATGGATCGTCTCATTCTTCGAGAAAAGCTGGCAAGACAAGTCGGAAGGTCCTGTATACTACACCGTACACCATTAAGTGCAAAGTTAATCGTTTTTGCAAAAGTACAGTCAAATACACCCAATTCGGTTTTTACACGGTCTTTTTTTACACGGTTTTGATTTAACACGGTTTTAAAATAAAAAAAAAATTTATACGATTTTATTCCATTTAGCACGATTCACAATCTTTTGAGCTTAGTTTTTATTTGTAAAATTTAAGTTTTGCGAAATATTTTTATATAAAAAATTTAGAGGAATTCCCTTTTTAGGTCAATTGAAATGTGTTAATATTTTGTGAACTTACAATGCATCTCTTAAAAAAAACGTCGAAAACTACAACGTAAAGCCACTTCTTAACAAAATAAAATCGAAATTTTAGATCGGCTTAAAAATAAACATGATTTCTTATTCTTAAAAAAATTCTCGTTTTTCACTAATTTTAATAGGTTTTAGAGATAAGGAACCAATTGTAGTGATGGTGTTTTTATAAAATACTTGTTTTATAATACTTGTGTAAATATAATTTTAATCAATTTATTCTTTTTTATTATTATCATTTTTGTATATTGGTTTTTGAGTTAGTTGAAAAATTTACTTCAAATAAAATAAATATAATTTTTATAAATAAATATTATTTCTAAATAATATCTACATATTTACTTATCTACATTGGCGATCCTGCCAGGAGCTGTTTTGTATTGGATATTAAGTCTTGTTTTTATTTAGAACTTGAAAATCTTTGTTGCATCAATCCATAAACCAACTGTAGCAGTAGATGCACCCGAATCTTCACTAGCCACACGCAAGCTTTTATCCAAAGTTGTGACCTGAGTTGCAGGGATGTTGACGAGAGTCTTTTCCAGGCTAGCTTGAAAGAAACCTTATAGCACTTCAAAACATTAACTCCTTTAGAGAACTGACGCAAATTTTGCGAGATACCGAGCACACGCATAGCCATTCTGTGAAGATTATATTATTAAAGGAAAGCAAGGTTCAAACGTGAATTTTCAACTTGGAAAAAATTTTTATTTCAAGCTCATCTGGAAACTAAATCAAGTCCTCGGAAATTTTCAGGATAAATAACGATAAGTTTTTTTGTTATAGTAATTATTTATTATAGTATTATTATTTTTTTTTTTGTTTTTGCGCATTAATACTATACATATATATATACATTTTGTTGTTTGTTCGTTCGGTTTTGTAAGCATCACTACATTATACCGGTTTTTTTTTTTTTCAATATGATTCGCTCACCGGTTCACTCTCCCATTCGGTCTAATACAATAGATACTCGAGTTTCCGGGAATGTTTCTAATAACTCATTTTCTAATGCTGCATCTAATAATCCTAACAATTCACAAGTAGAAATTTGCGCAGCAACAGTTAAGCTACCTCCATTTTGGGTAGATCATCCTGAAGTGTGGTTTGTTCATATCGAGACTCAATTTAATACTAAGGGAATTATTCGAGATAATACAAAATATGAACATCTTATTGTGTCTCTTCCTCAAGATGTAATAGTATCGGTTATGGATGTTGTTAAAAACCCACCGTTATATTAATCTTAAAAATAAATTACTTGAACGACATTCTCTGAGTGAACAAAAGAAACTCGATAGACTTTTGCCAGATTCTGAAATCGGTGATCGTAAACCTTCGGAATTTTACAGATCTTTGATACTTTTATCGGGTCGTAATATTAATTCTGATCTTGTGAAGAGTTTGTGGTTAAGAAAGTTACCAAAAACTCTAAATATTGCTTTAGTGGGTTCTAATGTTGCTAATACTGATGATTTGCTAAAATTAGCCGATAACATTTGGGAAGTTACAAATAAGTCTGAATTGTGTACCCTTGAATCAAAAGATTTTGGTCAAAGTAACTGCAGGTTGGATATAGCCGTTGATAATTTAACTAAAATAACTTCGGCAATGCTCGATAAATTTAACCAATTGTCTTTGGAAATTGATGAGATAAAACGATCTTTTCAGCCCTATCGTTCAACAACTCCGTTTAGAAACAGAAGTACTTCTAGGAGCCGGTCTACAAACCGTAAGTGGGTTTGTCGCTATCACTACCGTTTCGGAAATAAAGCTAAAAAATGTGAGCAGCCATGCTCGTTTGAGTCTTCGCTTCAGGAAAACTGAATTGGCCTATTATTGCGACGACTGATAACAGGTATAATAATTCAACACGTCGTCTTTTTGTATGTGATTTAGAAAATAATTTAAAATTTTTAATAGATAGTGGCGCTGAAATTTCGGTATTACCTTTGTTTAGATTTAAGAACTTTAAACGATCGTCGGACATAGTTTTAACCGCTGCAAATGGTAGTAGTATTAAAACATATGGTAGCAAATTGATAAAAGTAAATTTAGGGTTGAGAAGAGAATTTCCATTTATATTTATAATTGCAAATATTTCAAAACCAATAATTGGAGCAGATTTTCTTTCAAAATTTGGATTGCTTATAGATCTTAAGAACAAAAAACTAATCGACTTATTAACAAATATAGCAATTGAAGCAATCGAGGTATACAGTACCGTTTCACTTCCAAAATTATTTAGTGTTGATAACAAGTATATGAATCTTCTAAGAGAATTTAAGACAGTAATTGCTTCTCCTGACTATAGCAAAAAAGTCAAGCATAATACGGTTCATAGAATTGAAACTTCGGGTCTGCTTCCTTTTTCGAAACCACGACGGTTAGATGCAACTAAATACAAAATAGCTAAAACCGAATTTGATTTCTTAGTTTCTTCTGGGATTTGTAGTCCATCTAAATCGCAGGCATCATCTCCCTTACATCTGGTGCCAAAAAAAGAACCAGATGATTGGCGTCCTTGTGAAGATTATCGCAGATTGAATTGTGTCACCATACCTGATAGATATCCAATTCCTCATATTCACGACTTTGGTATGGATTTAAGAGGTAAAAATGTATTTTCAAAGATAGATTTGCTACGTGCATATCATCAAATTCCAGTCGCAGAATGCGATATTCATAAAACTGCTATAACAACACCCTTCGGTCTTTTTGAATTTATTAGGATGCCTTTCGGATTAAGAAACGCTGCACAGACATTTCAAAGGTTTATTAATGAAGTGTTTCAAGGGCTAGATTTTGTTTTTGTTTATCTAGATGATGTACTAGTGGCCAGTAATGATGACGAGGAACATTTTAAACATCTCCGCTTAGTTTTTGAACGTTTAGATAATTACGGGTTAAACGTCAAAGTATGTAAATGCGTATTTGGGGTGTCAAATATTGATTTTTTGGGCTACAACATTTCGCATGATGGAATAAGACCATCTGATGAAAAAGTTGAGGTGATTCGGAGTTATGATAAACCAAGGTCTGTAAAACAGTTACAGAAATTTGTGGGAATGGTAAATTACTATCATAGATACATTCCGAAGATAGCAGAATTATTAAGTCCTTTGCACAAAGTTTTGAATGAAGCATTAAAAAGAAGAGATAAATTCCTTATTTGGTCAGAGGAAGCTAATATCTCATTTTCAAAGGTTAAGGAGAGTTTTGCACTTAATGTTTTATTAAACCATTTTAATCCGGATGCAGCATTATCATTAACAGTAGATGCTTCAAATATAGCTATTGGAGGTGTTTTACAACAGCAACTAGGTAATCGAATTGAACCGTTAGCATTTTATTCGAGGAAATTGACTCTTTCGGAAATGAAGTATAGTTCATTTGATAAGGAACTGTTAGCCATTTTCTCGAATATAAAGCATTTTAAGCATTTTATTGAAGGGAGATCGTTTGTTGTTTACACGGATCATAAACCACTTACACAGGTTTTAAATTCTCGTGCAGAACGTAGTCCGAGACAAACTCGTCAGCTTGAATTTATTGCACAATTTACGAATGACATAAGATACATTAAGGGAGATTCAAATATTGTTGCGGATACACTCTCTAGTACACCTGAGGTAGATTCTATTGCAAATGGCACGCTAGATATAATTCAGTTGTGTGATGAACAGAATAAAGATTTGTTTTTACGGAAACTTCTTGAAAATGAACACTGTTCATACAATCTCAAATATATAACTGTTCCTACGCATAATGTATCTGTATGGTGCGAAGAATCAAATGGCAAAATTCGACCTTATAAACCACAAAATCTGAGAAAATATATATTTAATAAATTACACGGTATCTCTCATCCAGGAACTAGAGCATCGAGACATTTAATAGGTTCTCGTTATTTTTGGCCGTCAATTAATAAGAATATAAATGAGTGGGTAGCTAATTGCTTACATTGTCAAAAGGCTAAAATTTTTAAACACACAAAGTCTGAAGTGGTAAAAATTAAAATTCCTAAAGGAAGATTCGAACATATACATATTGATATTGTGGGTCCGTTGCCTGTCTCAAATGGATATCGATATATTTTAACAGCGATAGATAGAACTACTCGTTGGCCTGAAGCATACCCTCTTAAAGATATAACTGCCAAGTCTGTTTGTAATGCTTTGTTGAAGGAATTTATACCAAGATTTGGCGTTCCTCTTCATATTACCAGTGATAGAGGGGCACAATTCACTGCTTTTATTTTTAAAGAACTTTCGAAGTTTTTGGGTATTGACAATATTGTTACTACTGCGTATCATCCTCAATCAAATGGTTTAGTTGAACGTTTCCACCGTCAAATGAAAGCATCAATTATGGCCCGTGGAAATGAATCTAATTGGTCTGAGGAGCTTCCTTTTGTTTTATTGGGGTTACGCTCAGTAGTTAAAGAAGATATTAATACGTCTCCTGCGGAAATAGTTTATGGTCAATGTTTACGATTGCCTGGTGAAATGTTGGTTGCCTCTGACAAAGGTTTTGAAAGTTCTGTTTTCTTAAAAAAAATTAGAAATCATTTTGGGAATTTTCGATCTAATATTATACATCATAAAAATGCCATTAAGGTGTTCATTCCAAAACATCTCGAAGATTGCCGATATGTTTTTGTGCGTAATGATTTAAATAAGGCAAGTTTTTGTTGCCCATATATCGGACCATTTCTAGTTTTGGTAAAAAAAACGAAATATTTTAAACTCCAAATGGGTGATAAAATTAAGAACGTTTCAATTGACAGGATTAAACCCGCTTTTATGGAAGATAAGCCGATAACTTCTAAGAAGGAAAAGAGAGTCACTTTTAGTTTACCAAGTGAACGAAAACTTTCGGAAGGGGGTGTAATGTAGTGATGGTGTTTTTATAAAATACTTGTTTTATAATACATGTGTAAATATAATTTTAATCAATTTATTCTTTTTTATTATTATCATTTTTGTATATTGGTTTTTGAGTTAGTTGAAAAATTTACTTCAAATAAAATAAATATAATTTTTATAAATAAATATTATTTCTAAATAATATCTACATATTTACTTATCACCTATTTTTGTATATGATCAATGTCTTCTTTTACACGGTTTTTTTACACGGATTTTTCTGGAACCAATTTACGGTGTAAAAACGAAATTAGGTGTAATTCCAAATTACCATCAAAAACATCAAACAGTGACTCTCTTTAGATGTTAATTTTTTAGAGTAATTGCTTATGGATTGTCTTTACTTTAAACGCAGAAATTTTGCTTGACGTATGCTTTCAGCCAAACAAAAAACTAACACAATGAACGCGATAAGATTCTCTAGCAAAACCATAAAATATCTGCAAAATTTCCAGGCGTTTTTTGTTCATCATTAAATGACAGACAAAACTCAACACCAAAGAAGAAACAGCTGTCAAAAATAGACCCGAAATAAATGTTAATTTTATTTCAATATTAAATTGATTACAGAAAAGATAACTGTAAAAATTTCAGTCCTATAGTAATAACTATAAACAACCTCAAAAAGTGGTCCTGTCATAACCATTATAACAGTTTATTAATTTTTAGATCTTTCGTAACCATTGTAATTAATTTTTATTGTTTTCTTATTTTAGTGACCTTATAAAAGAATTTCGTTCATTTTTGTTTTTTATAACCATTATAAAATATTTTTATTTTTTTTTTTTTTGATTATAACAATTAATAATTTATGATTTTAATTTTTTTAGGTCTTTAATAATCATTACAAAAATTTTGTATTTTTTTGGTCTTCTGTAACCATTATAAGTAACCAGATAGCTTTTTGGTCTTCTAAAGATTGTTTGTCAATGGCTTTTGTATAGATCTTATCAAAAACTTATAAAGACTTAATCCATTATCATCTTTATTAGGGTTCTGTACCCTAAAGGTAAAAACATAACCCTATTGTTTTCGCTACAACGTCACTCCGTCCGTCTGTCTGTCAGCGCCTCTTATCTCTGGAAATTTTACAGAAGATGTATAACTGTTGCCGCTATAGCAACAAATTTGAAAAAGTATAGGATATTCCGATAGAGACCTGTTATTCACGTATATTTGTTTATTTCTTTAGCTTTAGGAGGCATACACTTAAAATTTGCATACAGTAACTAAAACTTAGTTTTCTTTATAAACAAGTACACAAAAATTAACCTAAAAATTAAATGGTGTCCCGATAGCTACATCATTTGAACGTATATGGCCTTATTTTTTTAACCGTAACCGACTCTTGCAATTTTTACAGTAGATGTGCTGCCATCGCCCCTATAACAATTAAAGGGTGTTCTGCAATAACATATTGTTGACTTATATTCCCATATTTTTTGAACCGCAATAGGCAGGCTCCTGATATTTTCATAGAAAGTAATTATATTTGAACTGTAATAGGCTGACACTTAAAATTAACACATATTATATTTTACAATATCTCGTGTAGCAACATGTAACAAAAATAAATTTAATAAAAAATCCCTAGATATCGAGAATTTGAGAAATTTTACCTTCTCTTCTTAACGTTATAGACAGACATTTGATATTTACACAGGTTATTTAGTACTTACTCTAATATTAGGAAAATTAATAATTAAAGGGTACCTCATAAGACGTTAACAAGCTAACAACTTGTACTAAACATAGTACGGAACCCTACATGTTTGTCTGACTCGAACTTGGCAGATTTATTATCATTTGAATTACTATCATCCTTTGGAACCACTATAAGTATAAAACTATATCTTTAAAAATAATAAAGGATTCAGTAAAACATTTATAAATATGACTATTTATTCAGAATTCAATTTAAGAAACAGTAATAACCGCAATGTTATTTTAGATAACTTGCAACGTAAGTCACTAAATATAATTTTCAGAGCAGAAAAGGCTCTTTCAACACTGACTATATGTAGCGAACACCAACTGCCGAAATTTTTGGCCATTTACTAATCCGTTGACGTAAATCATGATTAAAAAATATATTTTTAATCATGATTTACGTCAATAATGCGTGTCTAGATAATTCTAGTTTATAGTTTCGAAAAGGTAGAATATGAAAAAATTTTTTGGTTATTAATAATAGTTATTGAAGATTGAAAAAATAAAAATCTCTTTTATTGGCTATGGAGACCAACAAATATATATATATATATATATAAAATTTTAATGGTTATTAAAGACCTAAAAAATTAAAATCATTTTTAATGTTTATATAAGACCAAAAAAAAAAAATAAATAAAATAAAAAAAGCTCAATTTTTGTTAATTATAATAGTTATGACAGGCCAAAAAATATTCCTATTTATAACTGTTATTCAGAGAGCAATTTTAAAAAATTCTGTGTTAATCATTATTTCTGGATTATTTTTAATATTGGTTATAACACATATTTGACAACTTTAAGTTGCATACCTCCAAAAAACAAGATGATTTATCGTAGTTTATCTATTTAAGTATGATTTGTTATCTGTTCTGATTTTCCTATTTTCCTGTAAACAAAACATCAAATTACATTAAATGTAATTAAATTGAATATTTAATCGATTGAACTATTTATTTAGCCATGTTAATTTCCATTTTTATTTATCACAACCTACTGTAATGCAATCTTAGTAAAATAGTAATTTTCTGGTCATATGGAAATTTAAAAGAATTATTAAAGCTCTAGAAGTTTAACCCTTAACGCTACAATTCCTTTATAATTCTGCAGTTATCATAAAAATGTATTATTTATAGAAATGCACAACTAAATAAAAATTTTAAATCTTGTCAAACTATTCAAAGGCAAACTCAACAAAATTTTTAAATCAAATTATTCACAGATTTTATCTACCCAATCACCCACCATAGAAAATTATAAAACCCAATTCAATTTTGTTTCTTTTTACATATTTTTCATGATAGAATAGAGCAACTATGATAAAAAAAAACATACACAAAGTGGCCACAAGAATTAGTGTACAAATTTAACGAATAATCTTGCAAACTCTGACAGTTTGTATATAGAAATTTTATAAAAACTAGACATTCAAAAATTCTCACAACAAACAAAGTATTTACGGAAGGTAAAAGCAAGCAAAACCATTTGTGTGGTTTTGGCAGATTCAAATAAGGAGGTCCATCACGAAAATTAATAAGTTTTTTGATTTGTTGACTGAATCCTAGTCTACACATTAAAATTTATAATTGTATAATAGGTACACTGTAATTCAATACCAAGTATAATGATTTAGACCAAAATCAAATATTTCCACATCTATGTTGATTATATTTTTATGGTAACTCTAAGATAACTGTAAAACGTTGATGTTCTGATTGTTCATGTAAAAAGTACGAAATGTACAGTTATTTTTAAAGAAACTTAGTCGGGAAATAAATTTACAAAATTGTTGTAAGGTAATATATTTGCAATGAAAATATCAAGAGTATACTTATTACGGTTCAGTTGATCATTAACCGTGATATTATAAAGACGTTTAGTACATAGTGAATAGTGATTTAAATTTAATTTTTTTAAAAACACTCAAAACAACATTAACTCTTTGTTTTTGGCAAAGCGTAATGTAAAAACTGTGTATTAAAACATACAACAAAGCTAATCCCTTTGTTTTTGAAACAAATGACAAAGTTAATCCCTTTGTTATTTAAATAAACTAATCTTAAAAAAAATAAAAAACAACAGAAAAACAATTACAAACACTAGCTTTCATATTGATCTTATGCTATCATAGCAGAATGGGTAGTGACAGCGAAATAAGTAAAGACGGTGATGACTACAGTGATACTGCTTGGCAGTTAGTTGTGCCAACAAAACGACGTCAAACTGAATCTCCAAAAATGCATAGACATAAAAGGCATGCTACTGATAATATTCCCTCAACTAGCAAAAATTCTTTTATTGAACTTCAAGAAATCAATGATGATGATCAAGACTGTAATCAAGATCCTTGTGATTAAAATATGAGTGATGATAATAATGAATCTAGTTCAGATCCAAAACCCCCACCTATTATCATTCCTAATGTTTCTGATATTAAAAGTATGGTTCATAAATTTACAAAAGCTATTACCGCAGATGGGTTCTCCTATAAATCAATGACAGATGGTCACATAAGAGTAATGGAAAAATCCACTGAGACATACAGAAAATTAATAAAATACTTAGACGATAAAGGCATAAACTTCCATACCTATCAATTAAAGCAGGAAAAAGCTTATAGAGTCGTAGTTAAAAATTTACATTTTACTACACCAACTTGTGTACTAAAAGATGAAATTAAAAAAATGGTCATAAAGTTAGGAATATCACGAATGTAAAAACTAAAATCTCAAAAGACCCTCTGTCAATGTTTTTCGTTGATTTAAAGCCAAATAAGAATAATATGGAAATATACAAAATCAAATTTTTATATAATGCAGTTGTTAAAATTGAAGCTCCATTTAAATCATGTGATATTGTACAATGCTTTAGATGTCAACAGTTTGGACCTACGAAATCCTATTGCAGAAACCATTATAAATGTGTAAAGTGTGGTTTAAATCATTCCACTACTGTATGCACCAAGGTACTTAACGTTCCCCCACAATGTTCCAACTGTTTGCAAAACCATACTGCAAGTTATAAAGGCTGTAGTGTGTACAAGCAAATATTACAAAGAAAGAATCTTACCAGAAGACAAACAATAACTAATAATGTTCAACTAAATTTAAATAATTTAAATTTTCCAAACATTAATACTCACAATATACATGGTAATAATCAAAATAATAATAACCCTAATTCAAATCAATTTTCTTATGCTGATGCTTTAAGAAATACCAATAATCAACAAAGTTCGCAAGATATAAATGCAACTACCCTCCAAAGAATTGAAACAATTTTAGCAAATCTTGTTAATATGATGAATATTCTTATAACCAAACTATGCAAATAAATCTATGATTAGCAATATGGAATGCCAACGGCCTCTCCAATCACAAAAGAGAAATAGACTTGTTCTTAAACCAACATTTCATCGACATACTTTTAGTATCAGAGACTCACTTTACAAATAGGTCATATTTTAATATCAGAGGATTTGATTCCGTTTGTACTAATCACCCAAGTAACAGAGCTAGTGGTGGTTTATGTATCTTAGTCAAAAACACAATTAAGTATGAAGTATGCCCTCCAGTTCAAAAACCTTATGTACAGGCCACAAATATTAACTGTTTGCTATCTGCTATATACTTCCCTCCACGCCATACTGTTACGGCTTCACAATATGATGAGTTTTTTAAATCGCTAGGCCATAAATTTGTTGTTGGTGGTGACTTTAATGCGAAGCATCCAAGGTGGGACTCGAGACTAATAAACCCAAAAGGTAGCCAACTTTACAAGTGTATTACAAATAATAAATACTCAGTTCTTTCTACCGGTACACCAACCTACTGGCCCACCGATCCACGTAAAATTCCTGATGTTTTGGACTTTGCTGTTTATTCTTTCATTTCAAATCAGCTTATAGAAATACATGACTGTAATGAACTAGATTCTGACCACTCGCCACTCTTAAAAAATTACAAAATTGGTTGTAACTATAAAACACAAAGTCAAAATATATTAACTACACAATCAAATATTAAAATATTTCAACACCGGCTCGATCAAAAATTAAATTTAAATTTAAGTTTAAAAAACGGTGATGAAGTTGATTAAGCGGTAGAGAATTTTACCCAACTCATTCATGAAGCAGGCTACTATTCAACACCTACAAATAGTAAAGTTCAGACAAAACAATTTAAAATATCGACAGAAATCAGAGAACTTATCCGGGAAAAGAGAAGGCTGAGAAGAATGTGGCAACAAAACAGAAATCCAACTAATAAACGATTATTTAATAATGCTTGCAGGCACCTAAAAAAAGGTTCTTGATGACCAAAAAAATAATGCAACCGCAGAGTTCATTAATGAAATTAATAACTCCAAATATGATGACCATCTTTTATGGAAAGCAACCAAGTACATTAAAAGACCAACTAAGCGCAATATTCTTGTAAAAAATTCAAATGGATCTTGGTGTCGATCAGATAAAGATATATCGGAAGCTTTCACTAATCATTTAGAGGAAATATTTCAGCCATTCCACATGAATACTCTTGCTGATCAGATTGAAATAGAAAACTTTTTGGTCTCGCCATGTCAAATGGACTTGCCAATTCGACACATTTCGCCTAATGAAGTACAAAATGAAATAGAAAAATTGAATAAAAAAAAGTCTCCTGGGTATGACTTGGTCAATGGATATGTAGCCAAAAATCTGAGTTGGAAATGCATTATTTTCCTAGCTCTAATCTATAATTCTATACTTAGACTTAATCACTTCCCGTCCCAATGGAAGTGTGCCGAGATCATAATGATTCCAAAGCCAAACAAACCAAATAATATTTTGTCTTCCTACAGACCAATAAGTTTACTGGCAACATTTTCCAAAATATTTCTAAAAAGACTGCAACCAGTGCTGGAAAAAGGGAATATAATTCCGGAACACCAGTTCGGCTTTAGACATAAACACGGAACTCCAGAGCAGTGTCATCGGGTTGTTAATGTTGTATCTGATTCACTTGAGAAAAAACAGTACTGCTCAGCTGTTTTTCTTGATGTTCAGCAGGCTTTTGATAGGGTGTGGCATCAAGGTCTACTCTACAAAATTAAGAAAATGTTACCGGCGCCATATTTCCTTTTTTTCCAAAGCTATTTATCAAATAGATCTTTTTATGTGAAAATAAAAGACGAGAGATCGAATATACT
Source organism: Phasia obesa (assembly GCA_949628195.1). Taxonomy (NCBI): domain Eukaryota; kingdom Metazoa; phylum Arthropoda; class Insecta; order Diptera; family Tachinidae; genus Phasia; species Phasia obesa. The sequence continues at coordinate 17,367 of CATIVE010000425.1, forward strand.
TTCAATTAATACATTCCACAGGGTAGCGTACCCGGTCCAATTTTATACACAGTATTTACAGCTGATATGCCAACAACTCCAGATGTTACAGTAGCCACCTACGCAGATGATACTGCTATTATCGCAACAAGTCCTTGTGAAGCGGAAGCCTCTGTTTTCGTTGGAAATGTACTCAACCTACTCGAAAAATGGTTCCTAAAATGGAATATAAAAGTAAATTCCGAAAAGTCGAACCATGCTACATTCACATTACGTAGGGGAAACTGCCCTGATGTCAGTATTAATCAACATGACAATTGATAGACGCCTTACCTGGAAACCACACATTAAGGCCAAACAAAATCAACTTAACATAAAAAACAAGAGACTTTATTGTCTCTTGGGACCAAAAGCCCAGCTAAACTTAAACAACAAAATTAGAATATATAAAGCAATCCTTAAATCAGTTTGGACGTATGGGATACAACTCTGGGGTACTACAAGCAAATCAAACAAAAGTATACTAGAAAGATACCAATCAAAAACTCTAAAGTTAATCACAAATGCATCATGGTTTGTTACAAATAAGCACTTACTTCTTGATCTTGACATTCCATCAGATTCCCAAGAAATTCCCAACTTTAGTGAAAGGTATTTACAAAGACTAAGTGATCACTCCAATCCTTTGGCAATTTCTCTCCTCGATGACAGCAACGAAATAAGAAGATTAAAACGAACTTATATATTAGATTTACCATTTAGAAGCTAAACCCTAAACTGTAAATATGTAACATAAATATCTAAAAAAAACTCATTTTCTCTTTTTGTACATATTTGTTATTCATCAATTATACGCATAAGTAGTTAGAAATTCTTTGTGCTAAAAGTATTTTATATAAAACTATAATTTTTTGTAACAAATTGTGAAGTTTATTGGAACTTTGCACCACATGTCAATTGCTATTAAATTAAAAAATTTGCTTATTGTTTTGTTTATTAGACAGATCGCAAATAAGATATATTATAAAAAAAAAACTTATTACGGTTAAAAAATAAGGTCATATATGTAATAAAACATGTCACTATGGGAACACCCTTTAATTTATACTATTTTTTATAGAGGCGATAGTAATACATCTTCTGTCATAATTTCAAGAGTCTACCTATTATCGTTTAAAAATTAAGGACATACAGCCTTTATTTTGAAGTTAATTTTTTTAATCTTGTTTACATAAATTTCAAGTGTCTGCCTCTTGCTGTTCAAGAAATAAAGAGAATAACGCTTTACTCTCGGAACACCCTATAAGTTTAAATATTTGTTGTAAAAGCGGCCACAGTAATACAATTTGTATAAAAATTTCAAGAGTCTACCTTTTACTGTTTCAGAGATCAAAAGTGCTGACAACGTACAGACGGACAGACATTGTAGCGAAAATAATAGTTTAACGATTTTACCCTTTAAAAATCAAAATCATTACCTTTTAGTTTTTATTAAAAAAATATTCCATAAATATGTTTGCAAAAAAATAACTAATTGACTTAAGTGTCAAAACATTTTTTTAGGCAGAACAAAAAAATATTTTTTTTTTTAATTAAGAATATCTATTTTAAGAGTTTTGGTGCTTTATTTAAGTGAAACATTTGTGAAGTTATTAAAAAATGTAAGTACGTGTTATAAAAGCTAAAGAGTGCTGTGTTAACTTAACCACTGGATAACTCTTCCTTCAAATCTAATTTGTTCTTTTTCTGAGTTTCCTAATAGCGTGTACCACCTTTACACAAAGCTAGACTTTTAGGCGAAAGTTGTCGTGATTGTTATCTTGCACAGTGCACAAAATACAAAAAATATAAAATTTTTATATATTACTCAAGAAATTTTTTTCTAAAAAAAAAGTTAAGGGCTAAATACACAAAAAATGCAATAATTTTGGATTTTTTAAATTGAAAATCGTCTAGTTTCTAACTTAGTAAAGATGCAATCTTAAAATTTATCAAAAATATTAAGAATTTGGCTCGCTAATTATTGTAAATAATTTAGAAAAATTGGGAAAAAATTGTACGCAATATTTTAAAAAAACTGGACCAGGGTAGTAAAAAATCAAAAATTGTATATTCTAAAATGCATATAACTCAATCATAATTAAATTATTATTTAGATACCATTTTTAAGGTATTGACAAGCCCTTTAAGACCATGTATAATTTTCAAAAATCAGAATAAAACTGAAGAAATGGCAAGCTGTAAAAGAAATTTTAGGTGCGAGTTTCCCAACTTTGAGACCACCTAGCGCCATCCCTGGAGGGTGTGTGGTACCCACCTTTAAAACTTAAGATCATATACTCCTCTGATATGCTCGTGTCAAATTTTGATCAATCGGCCTAGCCGATTATAAATAATTAGGTTATTTCCAAAATATTTTGATTCTGCCCCACTGTGCATTGTGAAAGGGGCCGTTAAAATCAAGAATTTTTTTCTTTTAATTTAAATGAATAATGAATAGACCGATTTTTAACTGAATTTGCATATTCAGTTAATTTAATTTATATAATATTTTGAGTGTACAATTGTAAAACACCTTTTCTATTAAGTTGTGAATTGAGTGATTTAGGATATTTATAAATAAAAAATATCTGTGGGAACGGAGCGACAGAAGGGAGTAAACACATCAGAAAAAAAACGGGATCCTATGCAGAGAACGAATGAAAGATGGGAAAACCGTTATTTATTTATTCCATTTATATATTAAAAGGCACAAGAGAAAACCGTCACCGTCAAAAGTAATTGTTTTATAGTTTTTTATCTTTTTTATCTAAAAATATGTTTTTCGTAGATAGGCTGATAAGGATTCGTTGGCTTTGTTCTTCAAAAAAATTGCAAGCAAAACATTAATACAAATAGGTATACAATTTAAAAGCCTGTTCACAAGCTATTTGACTACAAGTTTATTTCAATAAACTTTAAGCGATACAAGAGCGCTTGTGAATTGAGCAAATATATTTGTGATTTGTATTGTTTGTTAAAGTAATTATTATTCAAAAATGCATAGATTACAAATAATTATTCAATATACAAGTGTATAAAAATTAAGCTCATAACACTAACAAAAATGTTGCAAGTATGGTAGTGCGTGGTGCATATCTATGTTGTGTTTGTGAGGTCGGAACCAAACAATGGTGGCATACAAAAAATACATAATTAAGTTGACACTATACTACACTAATGTAATTATTACCAATTACAGTCATAGAAAAGTACATTTGTTGTAAGTGAGTGATAGTTATTTGTATGTGTGCGTAATAATTAAGGGTTCTTTCTAATTGCACAATTGTGAAGACATACATGTATACGTTTATATGTTTAATGAAATCAGAGTTAAGTTTATACTTGTATTCAAAATTATGCATGGATTCATCGTTTTGAGTTAGTGCATTGCTAGCATATAAAATGGAGTCAAAATCTATTTCTTTGAGAAAGAAAAGAAAACGTACTAACTTTATCCGAAAGATAATCTTGTGGCATTACATTTTAAATATGATTTCTTCCATATGACCGCCACGGCTGGCGCGGATGTAGTCCAATCTGGACGTCCAATTTTCGATGAATTTTTCCAACATTTGTTGCCGTATATCGGCAATAACACGGCGAATGTTGTCTTCCAAATGGTCAAGCGTTTGTGAATTATCCGCATAGACTAATGACTTTACATAGCCCCACAGAAAGTAGTCTAGCGGTGTTAAATCACAAGATCTTGGAGGCCAATTTACAGGTACAAATCGTGAAATTAGGCGGTCACCAAACGTGCCTTTCAATAAATCTATTGTGGCACGAGCTGCGTGACATGTTGCGCCGTCTTGTTGAAACCACATCTTCTGGACATCATGGTTATTCAATTCAGGAATGAAAAAGTTACTAATCATGGCTCTATACCGATCACCATTGACTGTAACGTTCTGGCCACCATTGTTTTTGAAAAAGTACGGACCAATGATTCTACCAGCCCATAATGCGCACCAAACAGTCAGTTTTTCTGGATGTAACGGTGTTTCGAAATACACTTGAAAAGTAATGCTAACTTAAAGTTATCTACCTCTATAAAAATACCCTTTACAACAATATTAAGACGTATTGTATTTATAGAATTACAAAGAATTTTTCTGTAGCTTTAGGGTGTGACACTCCAAAGGCTCGTTTACTTACCAGTATTTTATTGCCACAGCTCTACTAATTTGGGATTTTTTTTTTAATTAAAAACAAAATTAATTTTTAGAAAATGTTTTATTAATTAATTTAACAAAATATAAGAAATTTCAATAAAGGAAAAAAGCTGTTTTTTTTAATATATTTTCCTATCAAGAAGAGTGATGAAACTGTATCTTTGGAGAAAGAGTAGAGAAAATAATGTAAAAATCAAGGCGAATTCATACCAGGTGAAGTTGATGGCGCAGCTGATTGTTTTTTGCTCTCGTTTTTTTGCTAATGTCTTGTCAAAAATACATTGTTTCATATCTGCTAATCTAATTTCAAAGTTGTTGTTTTATTGTAGTTGTTGCTCTACTGCTCACACCTGGTATGAATTCCCCTTGGTAAAAATTTTACAGTGCGTAGGTATGATCACTGTACATCGATTTGGTGAATTGTTTGACTAATACATAATAAATCCTACTTGACACATGTTATAACTGGGAGTCAACGAATAAAATCTGAAGTTGTCAACATGAGTGTCCTATTGATTTCTATAAAAATACCTCTTCGTGCAAATGTAGATGAAAAAGTACTATATATAGATTATTGCTTTTGCGTTTATCTCGTTATTTTTATGTATCTCTGTATTTTTATTTGAACACACTTTTGTAGCACTGCCAAGAACTGTACTCAGCTTGTTAGCGATTAATTAACAAGTTTTAATTTGTCAAAGATGACCTTGGAAATGACTTAATTCGTTAAACTTGTTGGAAGTAACCTGGCATTAGTTGGTAAAACCCATGACAATTTCCTCGACAATATGTCGTGTTGGTCGTCACTTGCCAACCAGCAAAAACCCTGTAAAGTTTTTTATACTATGCATGCCATCAATGAATCATATTTTTGCTGAAGACAGAAAGAGAGACAGAAAACAAAACTGAAATAAAACAAAACGCCGCACACTGCGACGACAGCGGCCAAAAATGCAAAATATGAAGTATGCTAAAAATGAAAAATAAATATGCACGATCAAAGTTAAAACTTTACTTAAGAAAAATCAGAAAGAATTTTGCAAATATTTTAAACATTGTAGCTTCACGAGGCCGTTAAAGTCTGCATATTGAACAATAGTACATATGAGATTATTATAAAGAATTTTTTCATATGAGCGTAGGAGGATGTTTTTCATATAAATTTCAGGTGTTTTGGGAAAAAAGAGTATGGGATTTTATTTTTCAATATATTTCTGATCTTGCAATGCCAATTTATTTGTTTTGACAAGTGATCTTTATAATGCACCATTATCTTCTTAATATCTAACAGCTCTACGGCCAACTAAAAAAAAGTGAGTATGAAATAAACTGATTTAAATAATGTAAGTAATGGGATTGAGTAAATGAAGTAGCTTATCCTGCCAGTCTGATTTTCTTCGCCTTTTTTGGCTGTTTCTTGTTCCTTTACACGAATAGCTTTAAGATTATGAATCATTTATGTATTATTCACACAGCATCGGTCTTTTGCGACGCGTGACAAGAAAAAGCCTAACCGCAGGTTCAAGATGGCCAACTAGATTTCCAGAAAGGCAGTAATAACGTGCTTAGAGCGTAAAAGATCGATTGTTTGTTTGATGAGCTGTGGCAAATGATGCAACAATCTGCTACGACCAAAGATTATCGAAATTCATTTCCTTCATTTCAGGCCATCATTTTATGGACAATTATTTAGGAAATTATTGTCATTTCTTTTTATTTTGATAATATTGGTATGGTTCAATTATGTATGAAACAAAATATCGGCCAAATGGCCGCCGCGACCTCAGCGGCACACATCCGATGCTCCAAATTTTCGATGACGATGAGGCATAACTGAGGTTTTATGCCGTTAATGTGCCGAATTATCTCATCCTTTATCTCTTGAGTTGTTGCTAGCATATCGATGTACACCTTTTCTTTCAAATAAAAAAGAAGACCAATAGTGTCAAATCACATGATCTTGGAGGCCAATTGTTTCGTTAGCTGTGTGGCAAGTGGCACCGTCCTGTTGAAACCACATATCGTCCACATCCATATCTTCCAATTCGGGCCAAAAAAAGTTCGTAATCATCTCACGATAGCGAACACGATTCAGAGTAACTGGCTGAGCGGCCTCATACGGCACTATGATGCCGCCAGCCCATAAACCGCAGTCTCTTTTTGTGGGTGCATTGGTTTTTCGACAATCATTCATTCGCCCAAATGCGGAAATTCCGCTTATTGACGAATCCACTGAGTTGAAAATGTGCCTTATCACTGAAGATGATTTTCTTCGAAAATTGATCATCCACTGTTTCCATTTCATGCGACCATTCTGACCATTGCTCCATGGTTCAAATTAATTTAGTCTGAAACAGACAAATGTCAAATTAAATGCAGAAGAAACTTTACATTTAGGTGTGGTTGACATTAAACATCGGCGCTTAAAATTTAATCACCCGATATATAATCTCATAACAATTTTTTTTTTTTCGCAATTTTTATTTATTGTATCTTCAATATAATTGAACTATCAATAATTACTCATATCTTAAGTCTAAAAATATACTTGTTAAGTCCAACCAGTGCTGGACAAAAAAATGTATGTTTCACAGTTACTGCAATTTGTGGGTTATCCCTCTGATGTACGGATGAGAGAAGCAGTGTCCCTCCTTCTGAGTCGAATGTAACCAGGTTCAGTTAGTATGTTACGGGCCAGTGGATTCGGATGAGTTTCAAGCTTCTTTAAATACCTTATGGCAAGTTTCGCTATTTCTGCTTTAACTGATGGCACGTTTAGATCTTTATGGATGTTCGAATTTTTTATATACCAGGGAGCAGATGTAATAATAAGTAGAATCTTATTTTGGCGCCTTTGAATTTTTTCTACGTTGGTAGCTGAGGCAGTGCCCCATAATTGAATGCCATAACACCATATTGGTTTTAGAATTGACTTGTATAATAAAAGTTTGCAGTCTAAAGCTAGAGTAGAATTTCTGCCAATTAGCCAGTTTAGTTGGACTGCTTTCAACTTCATTTGTGTTAACTTTGTTTCTATGTGCCGTTTCCATGTAAGGCGCCGGTCAAGATGTATGCCGAGATATTTGACGTCCGAATAGGGGGGCAAGATGCTGTACGCAGTGTGAAGGTTATGTGAGTACATTTTTGTTCATTCACTTTTATTCTCCATTTCTTCAACCATTTTTCTAAATTGGATATGTGGTCTTGTAAATATCGTGATTCTACTTCGGGTCTTTCGTGAATGCTCAAAAAAGCTGTGTCGTCAGCAAATGTTGATGTGTGAACTCGGTTACTAGTTGGCATGTCTGAAGTATACAATAAGTATAAAAAGGGCCCCAATATACTACCTTGGGGAACTCCGGCTTCGATTGGCTGGGGTGAGCTCAAAAAATCTCCTTCTTTCACAATAAATTTTCGTTCGGTTAAATAACTATCTAGCAGCTTATATAGGTTTACGGGCAAATTCAGTTTTAGCTTATATACACGAATTTTTCTTTTTTCAGCCAAGAGCCGTTCGATATCTGCAGAATAAATTTGTTTGTATCTAGCTAATTGTCGGGTTATTGTTAAATGTTGGGCAGCTGATTTGAGGTTTTGGTCAAAATCAATAAGACTCCGCTCTACGTCTTCAGGTGTTCTTAGCGGGATGTTTTCCGAACAATGAGTACTAAGATACTTTCTATATTTCAACCAATTAATGCTTGAGGTAGTCATTGGTGATATGATGTTTTGTTTGTCCCATATATAGACGATAGTGGGTGAATGATCTGAGGATAATTCAAGTGACGCTTCAGCTTTAATCGTTTCTCTTGGAATACCCTTAATCACGCTAAAATCAATAACATCCGGTATTTTTTGTCGATCAGTAGGCCAATAGGTGGGTTGTCCACTCGATATCACATTCAGACGCATTTTTGAAATTGTGTCAAACAAAACTCGACCTTTTGGAGTTATTAGGCATGATCCCCAAAACGTATGTTTAGCGTTGTAGTCGCCTGATGCTATGAAACAGGGACCAAGTGATTTGAAGAAATCGCTGTATTGACTCTCTGATATTTGAAACCTAGGAGGTGAATAAATTGAAGAAATAACTAAGTTTTGATGAAATTCTTCAATACAGATATTTGTTGCTTGTAGGTAATCTTCACAAAAATCACACAGTAAATAATGTTTGATTCGAGCCTTTATTAGTATTGCTGAACCACCACATGCTCTGCCACGGGGGTCTTTGGTGTCATATAAGATATAGCCATTTATTTTGAAAAAGCTATTTGTTGTTAAGTGAGTCTCTGAAACCAGCATGACATCAATTTGTTCCTTCTTAAGGAAGTACTCGAGTTCATTTTTGTGTTGGCGCAAGCCGTTTGCGTTTGCAAATGATTTCAATCTTGGAGACAGGGTCTGTAGATACTATCTCATGCAATCTGCATGCTTCAGATGTATATTTCATATTAGAGCAGAATTCCCTCCACGTACTCCGTTTTCGAATAAGTATCGTTTTCTTCAGCTCTTTTATCTTATGAATATATAAATAGGCAAGTGAAAAAAGGTAAGATCCATTTTATCTGACTTAAACTAATAGATTGATAGATTAATAGATTGTCAATAGGAGCACTGCATAGATTCTATCAGGTTTTCTTATGATTTGTATAAAAAATGGATTTCTTATTGATTTCATTAGCCTACCTAATTGATTTTTTCAAAAAGGTATCCCTTATTGATTTCATTAGGCTACCTAATTGATGTTTTAAAAAAGGTTTTTTCTAGTTGATTTCATTAAGATTCCTATATGATCTTGTGTAAATCAAGTTTTTAATTTTTTTTAATAAGGTTATCTTCTTGATTATATTAGCTTTCTTGTTATTTCGTTTACAGAAATCAACATAGAAACTGTTTGTTAAAACATAAAATATAAAATTTACATTTAGTGTAGTGCTTACGTGCGTGCCTACAAAACGAAGCACATCAAGTTCGATCCCTGGCAGAGGACGAAAAAATTTTCACATGGTTTTTCGGGTTTTAGAAGTTAAGTAGCTTCAACCACCTCTAGACAATCCATCAGAAGAAGCTCCCCTGACTTTTCACAGAAGACTTTTCATAGAAGATAATATAAATATTTTGAGATTTTTTTGTTAATTTTGTATGTTTTTATAAAAAAAACAAGATAGCTTAATAAAATCAAGACTAAACAATAAGAATACCTAATAAAAATCTAAAGTTTTATCCTTGATTTTTTCAAAAAGGGTTTCCTTATTAAAATAATAAGACTTTCATCTTGAAAAAAAACCATAGAGATATCTTATAAATTTTGTTCTATTTTATTAGGTTTTTGGACACAGTTTTTTCAGTGTGTAGATGCTTTTCAGAAATAAAATAAAATTCCCTAAACTGCGTAATTTTGGAAAGGTAAAGCGTATTTATTTGAGGTATAATTTGTAACCTGCTTTGTATTTGGGTTTGACAGCTCTTTTGTATTTAGTTAGTAGTTTGGTTTGCTATTTAATTATGAAGAACCCGTAAGGTAACTTATCGGAAATTCCACAAGAAAATTTTGTTCAGAAGCGAAGCTTACCTGTTGATCAATGAACGCACTACAACGAATAACTTTGTATAATGGACCCATAAATTGGCATCTACCATCATACGATTAAACACATCTGGACTATTTTTTGTGGGACTTTGTGATTGCTCTGATCTGAAATAACAAGCCAGGGATGACTGTTGACTTGTAAGACAAAATTTACAACGTCTTCACTGTCGTTCAGCTTCCAGTACTTCAAACAAAATAAACATAGTGTCAAACAAATATTTCAAAGAAATAATAAACTTCTGTTTTGTATTATAAAAAAAGCGAAATACTCGCCAGCATTACTGGAAGTGAAAAAGTTAGAAAACTGAATAATAATTTCTTCTTTTAAAGCTTTTTCCTTCTATATAGCCTGCAAAAATAGAACTTTATGTGGCTTTATTGCAAAATCATGGTGGAGGAATTTATAAAAATGGTACCAAAAAAAAAAATTTCCTTAAAATTATTGACTTTCAAAATTACTAAGTAAACTTAACTTAGTTTTTAATTAAAATTAGTTGTTATCATTATTTACTAAAACTAAAATCACTGTACACAAGTTACACATATAATGTGTATGTAATAAATAAATATCAAATGGTTATGTGCACTAAAACAGCAGCTTTTTTCCAGAATTAAAACAAACATTCCATTTATGTTGAAAGGTTTTAACCTTAAAGGAAGTTTAAGACAATTAAATTCAACTGTGAGAACCGCAACATTTGTAAAATGTACTGCTGGGGTAGCTGCGCTTCTTAAAAACGTACATGCGTTGCAAATGATGAACAGCTATCAACACTATGTTGCAAATAAAAGTTGCAGCCACAGAAAAGGAGTGTAGAAATAGCTGTTGAAAAGTTTTTTAGTTTAATGTCAATTATAAATGCAAACTATTTAAAATACTTTTTAAAAACCAGCAACCCGTAGAATGCTGTTGTAGTGTTGTAACTTTAGCAATTTTTTATTGGGAGGGAATGATTTTATACAAGAACAATCTCACAAACTGCCAAACTTTGTCATAGTTTATTTTACTAAAAACTTTCTATGTTTTATAATGACCACCAAAAATAAACAGAGTATATTTGTACAGTAAAACAATTTGTATTCGGGGTCAAAACAATTAAAAAAGTATAAATCAAATTACATTTAAATTGGTCTTTACCTTATTCCAATATGGAAGATACTTTTAGAGAGGAGGCTGAAATTTTGATTTAACAGAAAATTTAACAAAAATAAAACATAAAAAGCTATTTTTTCTGTTGTTTATAAAAATGACGTTCATAGGCATTTATATGAAATCGACACAAAATTCACTACAAATCACTTTTTATTAAATGCATACCAAACAAAAATTTACGGTCCGGTTTTATTTAACCAAAACTTTTTAAATTATTTTTAAATTTACATATAAAATCTTCAAAATTGGGCTAGAAAATTTGCAAAATCTTGATAAAATTTTTTAAATCGGCAAAAAAACTGTTAAGATAACAAAACGCAGAAATATTTGTTTTTTTTTTGTTTTTTGTTCATATTATTTATTGTATCTTCAATGTATATGAACTAACTAACAATAAGTAGTCATATCTTAAGTCTAAAAGAAAAAAATAAAAAAAGGAAAAAAATATACTTAATTAAGTCAAACTTAGAGCTAGAATTAGAATATATTTAATCCTCGAGCGCATATGAAAAAAACCGTTATTTTCCTATTTTGATAACTGTATAGCTAAAAAACTGTAAGAGATAGATTTTTTCTAAAATTATATTTGGCTTCAGAAAGTCAAAGAATATAAACAACAAAAGTTTCCAAAAAATCGGAAGTGGTAAATTTGAAAACAATTTTTTTTTTTGTTGATTTGACATGGAATTACCCAAATACATTATTTGAGATCACCTTACAAAAAAATCGAAGAATTGAACGGCCGTAATATTTTTTTAAAAAAGACAACGCTACCTGCAAAGCTTCTTGCTAGTCTGCAGAAAACACCCAAAGTGATTGCCGGGAATCAAACTCGCAACCGTCAGACTGGTAGACCACCATCTAGTGCATTACTTGGAGTATTGAAAAAACTTGTTTTATTTAATTTTATAAAGTCTTTACTATATAAAATTCTTACAATTGACTTTTTATCCATACGACTTCTTGTTTCGTTTTAAAAAAATGTTCCATATTAGAGAGCGGATACGGCAGTAAAAAAACTATAAAGCGAGCAATTTCATAAATAAAATTCTTAGCAAGTTGCTCAAGTGATTTAACTGTTCAAATTCGGAATCAACTGCTTGAATATCTTAATTGAAATTGTCTTACATTATTTTAGCTGTATCTTTAACGTTTTCTACTGATGCAAAATAAATCTTTGATGTTTCGTATAGACCTACTAAACAGTTTACAACCCCTTCGGCTCAAAGCCAATGAGATTGACAGGGATACAATATGTTCAGATATTTTATTTCTAAAAATCTTTGAATTTCATTAAATTGTTCAAGCAAAAGATTCAATGTCTGAAGACTTTTTATTCATCGAAATGAAGTTTACAAAGATCAATTAAAAAGAATGTAACCTAAACACAGTAATTTCATAAAATCTGCAATTTGAGGAAGAAAATCAGCAAATCTCACCTAGCCAACTTTAAGATAAAAAATAAGAAAAATGCAGAGAAATCAGCAAATCTAGCAACCATGCCCGCAACAAGCACTTGTTTGTCTTTTCTTTTGAAAACTCATTTTAGCAAAATGGTTTTAATCATAATATTTAACACCTTCTGCCGTACATTTTAAGTTGTAAGTATGCAAGCACTTCATACAATAGTTCTTACTTTTATTGTGGTTCTTGCCACCTATGACTGTTGGAAAGGTACCCATGGAAACCCCTGAGTATCTGTAAACACACACACACATTCTGAACAAGACTCTTACAAAGAGAACGAAACATATAATAATTTATAAACATTATATGTCGCTTTGTTTTGTGAAAACCGTACACCCTAATGCCCTTATAAAAAATATGTATAAAAAAAGTCTACTTTAAGTATATTTAAATGAAAATATTTTCTTAAAGTACATTTCAAGTTCATTTTAAACATCAATTCGTAATCTTATTTACGTATTAATTTTCCTATAATTGTTAAAATATTAATTCATCCATTGCACATAATTTTATTTATATTTATCCTCAATATGTCACACATTTATTGTTAAATATAATTAAGTTTTATAAATAGAAATTTAGCCATAACAATGCATTTATAATTTTCAGTGCAAAGTCTACAAAACATACTAATTTTAAAAAATCCTCTCGTTGGGTGCCTTTGCTTTGTTGGCTTGCTAATCTTTTCTGTCTTTTTGGTAATGAATTTTTTGAATTTTTTTAGTGACAATATTGATAACACCTGCAATATATACAACATGCTGCAATATTGTATTGTTTTGCGATCAGCATCGTATTATCAATAGATATACCACCTTTGTTAAGAGCCGAGTTATACGTCAATCTACATAAAAAAATGTTACAAATCAGTGCATCTTGCAAATCTTTAATCTGTCATTTCATACTAAGGTTCTTATATTCTTCAACTGTTTGGTCTTCTAGTTGTTTTACGTAAAAAATCTTATAGCACACTATTTGTTTTAGGGATAAAAAAGAAACAGTTTTTTTTTCTAAGTCACGAAACTAAAAATTTCTAAGGATTAGCTACCAAGATAAAGCGACTCTTGTAAGATCGTAATTCTAAGTCCGACGCTCTTAAAATTATTTTAAACTGAGTGTGCAACATTCTACAAGTTTTAGTTTGATATCTAGGGAGGTTGTTTTATAGTTGTAAAATAATAAATGCTCATTTCTTGAGTTAGGTCAAACAGAGCGATACATAAATCCCTGAATTTATTTACACGTAATGTACATAAACATAGCTAAACATCACTTAAATTCTCACTTTCCTCTTACAGCTTTTGGACCGACTAGTCAAATCCATTATTTTTTCTTCATTTATGGATGCCTTTAGCAAGTTCATGACTGAACTGCTTTAACTTAAACGGGTCTATACAGTAGAAAAATACTTCCAACCCAAAATAAAATAGCTTCAAAATATTTGCAACCACAATTTCTTAAGAATCTTTAGTATATTCAGTATATTTGGTACCTTTGCACATTTTTATTAAACATATTTATTTAAACAGAACTTTGATGATTCTTCTGAACTATTAAAGCCTAGGACCATCTAAAGGTTAAATTTCGTTCGTATAACAAAACAAAAATATTTTTTGTATAAGAGGGTTTCAATAAAAGTTAATTTTAGATGTAAAGTAGTTTTGGTTTATGAGAAAAGTTAAATTTTTAGACAACATTATTTTTGGTTTTTATTGATAATTTAAGTTTTTAACTAAAAGACTAGCATTGTAAATGCAGTGTAGAAGCAATTAAAATAACAGTATATTTAAACTTTCAAAGAGCTGTTCATTATTTAATATTACGTTTTAAAATCTACATTAAAAATAATTAATAATGACTGAGTCAACTTTATTTTAATATATTCTGCTCCCGTTTATTAAATTTATTTCTTGTTTATTTTACTCTCTTTTATTAAAATTCTAGCACCCTGACATATTTGCATAATTCAATCATTTAAAGATTGACTGTCAACCTACTTGTTGCTTTAAAATTAATATTAAAATTACATTGGTTTACTGCACATTTTTGTTGACCAGCTTTGCCACTATTTTTCACTTTTCACCTAACGCGATTTTGTAATGTAATGATTTATCAACATTCACAGGAGCAAAAAATTTTACCCGCACTCCACTATAAATTAAAAACAAAAAAAAAAAACAAGAATTTTAATATTGACTCTAGAAAAGAGTGCTCATTAATTTCGCTTGTTTAAATTTTAGGAAAAAATATGTTAAATTGAATTTAATAAAAATTTTATATTTGCAAAGTGATATATATACATATCTAGTGAAAAATATGTAGAAGTGGCTGATCGATCAAAGTTGTATATTGGAATGTTGCAAACGTGATAGTTAGATACTTTAAACTTAGACATGAATAATATGAAGTACTATGCTCGCTATAATAACTAATAATTAAATTTAACTAATAATTAAAAGTGTATTATTAGTAGTATTTCTATAGAAAATAATTGTGACATACATACATACATAAATGTGATTGTGACATACAAATAAATTAAGGAAAACAAAAATGCTCCACTGGTGCAGAAAAAAGCAAAGACATGTTGAATTTTAAAAACATTTGTCTAATTACTGGATATTTGTTAAGACAACCCAATTCAGTCTCAAAATCAAATTATATTCGAATGCTATCATGTTGTTCTACGGTTAAAGGATCTAATATCAAAGGTATTAGAGGACTAGTTAATTAATCGATCTTTTTCTTTACTTTATCAATTGCACCAGAATCTCGGAATCCAACATCTGCAGTAATGTTCAAACTACCTTGAAGAAAATTCTTATGTAATTGTTTCTATTAATTTCCTCTGCGATAGGTAGGCTCTTTTTACCATGTTACACTGGCTTCCAGCTGATCTAATGGCCAAACAACTGGCCATGAATTCGGCAATATGACTCAGTGCAACATGGGCATGGAGACCGACTAATTTCGGCCATGCGACTTTTTTGGGAAGTGATTCGACTATTCCTGGGAATATAGATTACTGCTTATCCTCACCCATATCAACCAGAAGATTCAACGTATCAATGTCCGGCACGTCCTCTATGTTGGCGCATGCATGCCAGCATGAAGATGTGCTTGAGGTTTATACAGATGGATCTAGGACGGACAAAGGTGTAGGGGGAGGTGTCTTCATCCCTTGTTTTCAAACTAGAATGAAGTATAGGATGCAAAATCAGTGCAGCGTTGTTCAGGCCGAAGTACTACAGGATATATGACCAAGATATCTGGATTTGTAATGACAGCAAAGCTGCGATAAACTCCTTATCGAGCGTCTACACGACGTCCAAATTGGTTCGGGAATGCCGGACATCTTTAGATGAGATGGCGACACATTCCAACCTGGAACTCTTTTGGGTGCCGGGGCACACAGGGGTGCCCGGAAACGTAACTACGGACGAATTTTCTAGATCTGAAACCTACCTTAGGGATCATGAGATAGACCAACTAGTAGGCGTCCCGCTTAGTTGCTGTAAAGACAACTTTCAGCTTCAGCAATTAGGGGCCGCGCAGACCAGTTGGTCATCCGAGGTCACCTGCGCGATTTCGAGGCTTTTGTGGCCTCAGTATGATTGCAAGAAGACTGCAAGCCTACTGAGAACACCTCGAGGACAGATGGCCATACTTGTGGCTGTGCTGACTGGGCACGGCGTCATGGGTGTCCACGCTAGGAGATTGAATCTTCCATATAATGACTTCTGCAGAAGTTTCCAGGACGAGGAGGAAGAAGAAACGGTGGAGCATCTCCTCTGTCATTGCCCAGCCCTATCCGCTGAAAAGGCTCCGCTTCTTGGTAGCCCGAGGCTGCAGGACCTTGGAGACGTGTCGGGTTGCGACGTCAACAGGATAAATTCGTTTACCCGGGTTTCGGGATGGTTTGGAAATATCCCTCTTTCAGGTGTCACTTATATTTTTGTTGAGGAGGAAAGCAAACCAGTCAAGTTTAGGTGCAGAGGTAAATATCTGAGACAAGTCCAGTGTATATTAAACTGTAGAAGGTGTTATTTTCTATAAAAACTAATAATAGACAATAACTAAATCTTGTCGCATATTTTAATGAAATATGCGAACCTTCCCAAAGGAAGGTTCTCAATTTTTTTACGAAATCTTTTACTCCAACCACTAGTCATACATCAATGTCGCCTTAATAAAAGATTTAAAAAAGACAACAAATAATTAATGGTTGCATATTTTTTTGAGCTGTTCTTATTATTTTCACTCGCGCTTTGTTCTGATAGACATGTATGTTTGTATATGTTTTATATTGTAGTTTTTATAACCTCAAATTCCGTAACAATAGTTGCAAATCTCAAGTACAAATTTGACTTTTAAATTGAAACAATTAGAAAAGTCAAAACGAATGCTTTTATGCAATTGTTACCAACAATGTTCTTACAAAAAAGGCTGCTTCAATTAAGATGACTACAAAAATGATACTTGGCTTTTGTATAGGGGCTCAAGATCAACTTTGTTAAATATCAAAGAATTTTTCGTGGTAACTTTTTAAAGAAAAAAAATATTTTTTCATTCATGCACTAAAATCAACAAAAGTAACAATAAAAAATAATAAAAACAAATTGTTCTTTCACTTAACATATTAAGCCATCAGGCAAAGTGAAAGAATCAGACAAAAAAAACAAGCAATATAATCCTTTGTTTGTAAATTGTTTATTACGTTTTTTCTTTCGTTTCTTTAAAGAGTCTGAGGGTACGAATAAAGTCGATACAAAAAATATAGCAAAATCTAAATAAATCTCAAAATCAAAGAAAAGAACATAACCATAAATCTTCAGAGGAGGAAAAAAACAAAAAAAAAAAAACTTAATAGCTGAAATATTGTTAGGATAAAGAAAAAAACTTGTGAAAAATATTGCAACTTTTACACATACTTTGTTAAACATATGTTATTATATGACATTTGAAAACTATTTATTTTATTGTATTCATTGGGCATCAACCAGCGAAAATGATTCTGTACGTTTACGATTTTACTTGCAGATAATTTAAATAATGGCAATATTTAAAATATTTTGATAAAAATAAAGCACAATATCTATTTGTTGTTACAAAAATAAGGATTGTTGTTAAAAATCTTCTTAGGCCCATTATTATAACTTGCCATTAGCTAAAGTTAGGATTTTATCAGGGTGATAAGTAGTTTTTCGTTATTATTAGTATACATTAAGCTAGAAGTGACTGATAAACTAAAGGGAAGAACATCTTGCCTTTAACTTTTAATATTAGATATAAGAATTTGAAGTTGCCATGTTTTGTAATCTATAAAGTTGCCGTTGAAAAATAAAAATGGAAAACAGATCTCCTTTGCTGTATATAAAATCTTTTCGGTTTTTTCTTGCAAAGATAACTAATTTGTGTTTTGTTAAAAGCAAGGGGAATTCATACCAGGTGTGAGCAGTAGAGCAACAACTACAAGAAAACAACAACTTTGACATTAGATTAGCAGATATGAAACAATGTATTTTTGACAAGACATTAGCAAAAAAACGACTGCAAAAAACTATCAGCTGGGCTATCGACTCCACCTGGTATGAATTCGCCCTGGTTAAAAGCAAACAAATAAATGGAAGGTATGGCGTAGCCACTTCGTTTTTAAGAACCAATTTATTTTGACAAAAGTAGTCGGTGTTTATTATTGTACTGCCATATTTTCAAAGAGATTAATTTTATTTTACAAGGAAGTTGTAATAACGAAAAATTGTTATTGTTCAATTTTTCGCTCACTTAAGTAGAAGTGAAATTTAACTAAAACGTACTTTAAAGGCAAGTTATAATCATGGGCCTTAAACTGTTAAAGTTAGAAGAGAAGCAGAAGAAGAATTAAGAATAGTTAGCAAAACTTGATTTCCTGACAACCCTAAATTTGAATAATATGTTATAAATGTTATTTTGCCATAGAAAGTTTTTAAAACAGTAGTTAAGATCAGTATACCCATATCACATTAGCATTTTAGCAGCAATCAGTCGTTACCGTGTCACTTTTCAAATTAAATAACCAATAAAATGAGGCATTAAATGATTTTAAGAAAATGAATTGATAGATACGCAATGAACAAGAAGATGTGTTCTTCGTTATTACCTTTAAACCCTAATCATCAGCAGAAAAGTATTGATGGAATACAAATTAACTTAAAATAAAATAAAACGGGATTAAAGACTTGTAATTATGGTAATTATATACGGACAGAGATAAGGAAACTTAAGAAGTAAAAAGCCAGAAAGTATCAAAGACAAACATCAGACTTGTTTTTGGTAGGGAGCCCGGAGAACATCACATATACATCTTGTGTAAGGAAAGACTGAGTGTAGAACCCATTCATTACTCACAAGTCTCACTTCTAAATTAGTAGGAATAAGAACATCTTCCGATAGTTAGAGGCTAAAGTAATAGTATTTTTTGAGTCTTACTATCTAGCAGGACTGAAGACAATTTTCTGGCATTACTAAAGTAATCGATAATGGCTATGTTGATTTACTTATTTAGCGGAAGCCTGCAGCCTATGAAGTTTCCTTGATAAAAATATAAAAAGTAGGAATAATAAATTAAATGGATATTTTCTCTTCAAAATATTGTGTAAGGCTCAGCACTCATACTACAGTGTAAGGAGCGTGACTATCTATCAAGCTCACCACATGACTAATTGACCCGCCACGGTTTGATAGAAAACATCTTGGATAAATATCAATAAAGTAAAGTTTTGTAGATATAGGACTTACATTTAATAAAAATAAACATTGTATTTTCTATGCTTACATGATGCTCAGGTTGAAAGGCTGATAACGGATAGGTTTGGAAATATGATGAGATTCTAAACCTATGATTTTTATATGGGAATGAGAATAAAAAAGGTTTTGACAAGGGGTAGATCACTGAAAAAGTTACTTTGTTATTGTATGGAACCTCATCGCTGGCACGTTGCTTCCTGAAGTAAGGATTTTCCAGATAAGCATGCCAAGTTTATTTTGTAACTTTCGTGAAAATTTTTAATGCATGTAAGCAGATATACAGAAATTATTGGTGTTTAAAACTATTTAGTTGTGACCGGGGCACATAGAATCCGTCATACGTTATACTTTAATGCTCTCAATTGAAATCAAAGTAACAACGGAAGAGGTTGACACAATAAGTACTTTGTTGACGCATACTAAATCAGAAAAGAAAACACGATAAAAGCTTTTACCTCCATTTTACTCTATTAAATTAAATTATTTTGTTGTATTTTCTTTTATTTTTGTTTCCACTCAACACAAACATTTTTATTTTGAGAGAGAGCTTTCAATCTTGAGAGAGTTGAGCTTTCAACGTACGTCAAAAGTTAAAAGTTGCCCAACTTTCGTACTTTGCGTTGACCGAGACATACTGATTGTGACAACACTCATTAGAAAAGCTGTATTTTAACTTTCTTGTGCGTTCAAAAAGTCGACGTATAACGTCGGATTCTATGTGCCCCGGCCTTAAAGGCCTTAAAGGCCGGGGCACATAGAATCCGTCATATGTTAAACTTTAAAGCTCTCAATTGAAATCAAAGTAACAACACGAGAAAAGCTTTTTTCTCCATTTTACTCTATTAAATTAAATTATTTTGTTGTATTTTGTTTTATTTTTGCTTCCACTCAACACAATAACTTAATTTTGAGAGAGAGAAACAAAGAGAAAACAATTATAGCTTTCAACGTATGTCAAAAGTTAAAAGTTCCCCAACATCCGTACTTTGCGTTGACGGAGACGTACTGATTGTGACAAAACTCATTAGAAAAGCTGTATTTTAACTTTCTTATGCGTTCAAAAAGTCGACGTATAACGTATGACGGATTCTATGTGCCCCGACCTTAACTAAAGCGCTTATTGATAGAGAAGTTGTTGAAATTGACTGCACTTTATTAACATCAACTACGTATTTGTATGACACTCAGGCATTTTATGACACTCAGACATTTAAAGACTGGAGGTAAAATTTAACAATTTGTAGTATATGGTTTCACATCTAATAAAACCTTTGTGAAAATTAGTAACTTTTATAAAGTATCCAAAGCACATGTTTACTTATCGACTGCTACAATGTATTATATTGGTTAATAGCTGTGCCCGCCACGTAGTGTATCAATTTTGCTTTGAAATATTCCACACCAATTGTAAGACTCTTCCTTTATAGAGTAGCGCCTATAAAAGAAAATTGCAACTAAACTATGAAGTAGCTAACAATAACATAATTTTATAGCCACACCAAATTTTAAAAATTAACGCTAAATAACAAAAATAATGTAATCACATAATTACCTAAGTATTTTACAAAATAACCAAATTATACAACACGTACGCGACTTATAAATAATGTTAGGTCTTATTTATTCAACAATGAGATCTTTCAAAATTTAACACGCAAACAATTATTTTAATTTAAGGACACTTTATTCAGCTTTGTATAAATAGCTATTATTGACACTGTTTAACACTTTGTAACGTATCTACAAATCACTGATCACGTACAGGTTAAAATAAATACTTACTCGCAACCTGTGTACATATGTATATGAGCTACTCAAGAAAATTCTGTAACAACAACTAAGGCAAAATTAGCAAACTGGGAAAGTTCCGATTATAGAAAAAAACCGCTTCTTTCTATTAAGTTTTTGCAACAATGTAATTTCACAAAGTAGATATACAAATCAAATACAAATTTTATTCAATTGGCTATTTGGCAGTAAGTAATTCATATTTTGTCAGGACCGTCTGTGTTTAAATTATCCCACTTTCAGAAATTGTATGTACCGTGCCGTACTAAGAAGTTAAAACACCTAAGTATGTTTTAAAATATACCACTTTCAAAAAGTAAAGGTGCCCTATTAAGCAGTACTTTTATACCGGAAAGCGTCTTTCACTGTTTTTTCTCTACTTTCTCTTGGAAATAAGATATTTTTGCGGAAAAGAAGTATCCTCTATTAGTTAGGTACCACTTCACAAAATTTTGTTAAAATCGATCCTGAAGTTTTTACGTGATGCGAACGCAAAAGAAAAGCAGACAGAGGGAAATGATTTACTTTTTTAATATTTGTTTGGGAATTTTTGTCTAAATTCCCTTATTTTTTAAATAAAAGCTTAAAGATTTTGTATTTTTAAGTTTTTTATTTAATAGGTTTTTGTTTTATATGTAGTTTTTAATTTAACGATTAAGATAGATATAATTTAGATTAAGTTTATGTTATTAATTGTAGTTATTTAATGATATTAGTTAGTTATTTAATTAAGTTATATTAAGTTTATTTACTATATTACTGATTATTATATATTTGAATTATATTTAAGTTTAAAAGTAATTCTTTAACACAACTCTATTTTAGTTTTGTTCTACACTTCTCGTCTCTGACTCTATTTAAACTCTGTGTTTTCTTATTAAGGTCTCTCCAAACTCTCCCAACTATATCCTATCTTGCCTATATTTTCTTCTGCTTGCAAAATGTTTTTGTCAAAGCCTACTATTGCTTTTCGTGTATGTATTAGTGACTTTTGTGTTTGTGTTTCTCTGTGTGTTGTGTATGAATGTTTTGTATATTGTTGTGTTTGTATCTAGGCTATTTAGTTTTTCTTAGCCTACTAGATATTTTCCATGCGTATAGTGTTTATAACAAGTAGTCCGTTTGTACAGTGGTTACCACATCCTACATATGTGTAGATTGTTTACATTCTAAAAGTGCGAGGAGTATGTTTATATGTTTAGCATAGTTTTTGGCTTGTTTACTGTATTTTACGTTTTCCCCTAATTCTAGTGTTTAACTTTTGTGTATTCTTTTTCTATAATCATTACCATAGATTTTAATGCATATGTTTGTGCACTCATGTGTAAACAAGTTTTCATCGGTTAGATAAAATACGAATATTGTTAGATAGTGTTAAAAGTAGTTTTTAATTCTTTTATAAGTAGATAAAAGGACAGATAAGAACACAAAATAACTATTTAAAAAGAACAAAACCAAGAAGTGACAAAATTTTTATTTAGCTGAATATGGAAGTTTGTACTCATGACTAGTTGCAACGAAGGAGTGTCTGCTCTAAAACTTTATTTTATATATGAGTTGAAAGTTTTTTGCTACACTGGTGGCTCAAGTTCCTTAGTATTTAAAAATTTGTATTAAAAGGGTATCATTAGGTATAAGTAAGTTCATACATGAATATTAAATGTATTTTTATTACTGAGGAGTTGTTACCACTTTTATTTATAAAAGAAATAGAAGTACATTTTACTACAAGAACAACGATTATAAAACGCATGAGGCAGGAGAACGTATAATCTAAACCAGTGCTGGAATGTGTTTTAAAACTTAACAGATGTGCCTTTATTAATGAGGTGTGCTGTGAATTTCTGTAGAAGTAGCGGATAATAATGGCAAAGGACCTACAATGGGTGAACTCATTAAACCTGAAAAAATGTAAAAAGGGTTCAATGTGTAGGCAGGCTCGAATTGTTCTCAAAGAGCCCAAGGGCAGTAAAGCGCTGAGGCAACATATATGTATTGAATTTTTTTATTATGTATACTTTGTAAATAAAATAAAAAATATAAAAAAAAGTTTCATAACTTCAAGTATCACTTAGCCATAATAAATAATTATAGAAGATATTGCTTGTAGAATATGACTGAGAGAGGCTGAGACAGCAGCGCGAATTGTGTGTGAATGTCTGGCACTGTCTAGCATAAGACTTATGACCACAGGCAGAAAGTTGCTAAATGTGGATGCCATGGGAGAGATAATGTTTTATAAAATTGTAAAAAAAAATAATTTTTTAATGTTTTTAAAGAAATAAGAAGTAGCATATATAAATATTTTTTTAAGAATCCATCATAGAAGTAATGACCTTCACCTGTTGTAGCTAGATATTTATTAGAAATCAAACCTACAACCTCTAGACTGATAAAACAGCACACTATATAATTTTAAACAAGTAATGATTTTATTTGATTAATAAACTCACGCACAGTTGTTGTTTT
>CATIVE010000426.1:0-13922 GCA_949628195.1 Phasia obesa
TGTAGGGGGAATATCGAAGCAGACCACTTTCGTAATGGGTCCCTTTTCGACCGGCAACCTACTTACATTGAGTCATGTGCTACAACCAGCCCTTAATATTGACTTTAGTGATTTCAGACTGTCGACTGGTAACTGTCGGCCTTTTTTCTCATCACGCATTCTCTAGTAAATGCTAGAATTTGTTCAAGGCTCAGGTCCCCCATGGCATCCACCGGTGGTCCAGAGTCTTATGCTAGCCAGTGCTGGATATTTGGACTTTCACAGACAATGTGCGCTGCCGTCTCAGCCTCTTTCCTTTCCCCGTCTCCTCTTCTGCCTCTGCTACTCACTTTTAGGCATGAGCTGTAGAGACTCCGACTCGATGTTGAAGGAACGTTTGGAGGTCCCTGCTTCCGAAAAGGATTTGCCTAAACCCTCATCCACATTTACCTCCATAGCCGCAGAAGTATCTTCATAGACTGACCAGTCCACCCCTTGCAAGGGGTGGACTGGTCTCTTTCGATATCCTCCCTTGGCCAGTGGCAACCGGAGTTTCTAAATGGATTAACCTCTCCACATCTAACGAGGCTTCCTTGTCCAGCCCTATCGAAATATTCCGGTTCAACGCCATCCCTTCTGAATTCTTCCTTACGCCATTGGAGAAAACACAGAGCTCCTTATGCGTGGGTAAGTCTACATTGAAACTGGAGGTCGACCGCTATCCAGAGTTCGCATACTAAAGTCAAGGCGCATGTTGTTCCACCGTGGATTAGGTGGTGTTCTTCCAGATTAGGGTTTAAAGAAACCCTGGCGTCTGGTATCCCTACTTTTCTCGATAGCACTGTGTCAAAGCTTTGAGAATGTACCGCAATGCCAGTTAGTGCCCACCGGGGGCACCCCAATTTAAATTACAATTACCTGTAATGTGTAATTGAGAATATTCAATTACACATTACCTGCAGTTTTAATTGTAATTGATTATCTCCATGTCTGTAAGAAACGTGGAAATAACCATTTTTTTATTCCAAAAGTTAACTTCAATTTGTAAATATATGTAATACTTCATATACGAGTTTTATAAATATTAAAAAACCGTACCAAAAACCACTTTAATGATACAAACTAAATCTTAAATTTATAACCTGCCGTGTGTTATATGTATATTTATAACCTGGCCTGCTGTAGTTGTTGCCTTTAATGACCATTTTTTTTAAACGTCTCTTAGTATGCAAAGTATTCGAGATTCGGTGAAAAATGTAACATGAGATGTTACAGGAATTTATGGGACAACATTAAAGTTTTTGAACATTTTGTGAATCTAAAAAAGTGTTGTAACAAAAATTCTTACTCGTTAGAGAAAGAAATACCAGCATGACTCAATTTAGTAATTTAGTGACTTATGTGATGTGAAAGGTATTTAAAAGGAAGGAGTAGCATCAAACGGAAAATTATTTTTCATTCACTCTTTTTAATTATACATACATATGTTCAATTGCACAGGACAGAAAGAAAATTGTTAGAATTTAATGAAATGAAATTTAATTGTTGGTAGTTTTAAAATTGTTACAAAATTGGTCAATTTTGTTCGTCATTAAATAGAAATGAAAAGCAACAAAAGCAATAAAGCAACAAAGCAACACATGTGTAAGTTTAATTTATAAGTTTCGTTTTAAATTTCATTGGAATAGTGTTTCTATTCCAATGAAATTCAATTATTTGTTTTTATTAGAGTATAAATTTGCAAATTGAAAGAAAACAATGCTGCAGGCTACAATTGCAAGTACAAGTACAACAATTCCCCTATTGCTACAAAGAAGTAATCAAAAGTACATGGGCGCTTATGTATGTAACATATACATATTTAATGTCGTATAAATGTGTTAAAGTAATTTTTAAGGAAGAAAGATTTAATTGTTTTTATTTTATTTCCCCACTAACAAGATGTTGTCAGATTTCTCTTCAGGCCAATTATTTTCTATGTGAAAAGGTTGAAGAGGTTGGTTGGGATGAAATTCTTTTTTTTAACTGTTTCTATACATTTATGATGTTGTTTAGAAAGTTTCTTGTTTTACTATGTTTCTAAGCTTAACAGCTTTTTTATTATTATTTTTTATTTTTATTATTTTTTATTTAGGGTTTAAAAGAAAAGCAAGAAACACACTAATTGACAAAGGATAAATGCCAAAAAAGTTTTCTAATTTTTTTAATACTACTTTTAAAGCATTTAAAATATTGTTGTCCTTTTTTCTATAAAAACACAAAAACTCATTAGAATTTTAATGATGATTTATTCAAAATGGCTATTTGAAGAAAGAAGGGAATTTATGATAAATCTTCAGTACGTGGCATTTTAAAAGTTGTAGCCATATTTACACCTTTCTCTATTTAGTTAACGAAAATTTATGCTTTTAAATTAGAGGATTATTTTGGCTCTTCGATTATTGACCTTTGTATTTTATATATTTAGCAATATGTCCGAGAATTCATATTGTTACGTTTTTACTTTACTTTACGTTGCGTAATTTTAATTTCAAAATAAAAACACAGCGATTTAAATTTTACTGTAATTTACTTAATCTATTCAGCTTTAAATAACTTCTGTTGACACCACTGTTAAAAAATACACAAACTCTTACAAACACGATGTTTCAAATAATACTGTCATGCCGCTCGAAACCTGAAATTCTATAAAGGCGAGCAAAAACGTCTAGAAAGATCAGGCAGGTTATTTTTTCTTATTCTTGTATTTATGTCAATACGTGTGTACATTTCTGCTGAACAGAGGGCGTGTCTATTTCATGGTTGTATTAATATGCATGATTTTTGTTTCTCTCATTCATTATTGTAACGAATAGATCATTAATACATATACATATACATATTTTTTCAGAGCTTATAAAGAGTAAATTCTTCTTTCCTAACAATATTATTAAATAAGAAATCAATCATATTGCTTCTCCTTATATTTCTACTGAAAATAATTGAAGTTTTTGTCAAAAATGTTAGTTTAGTCCTTTTCACACTATTTATTGAACTATTTTAAAGACAACATACAGACAAAAGAATAAAAGAAAAATTGGTCCATAAATTTTAACCTTTGTGGCTCCAGCCCAATCCAAACATATCCAATTTTGGAACAAAATTTATAAATTATTGCGAAAATCACCAACCAAGCACCAACTGAAAATAGTAAATGGATTTTTTAAACCTTGGATACATAGGTAAGGTAAAGGTAAAAAACCCAATTTGTAAAAAACCCAATTTTTCGAAACACATCTTTCCCGTTTAAGGAATTCAGTTGTTAAAATATACAATTTTAAAATTCGTTATTACCATTTGTTTAAACGGTGTCTTATCTATGTCAGTTTGAAATTTTTTTAAGAATATGACAGTCCGTTTAGAAGTTGCGACAATACAAATTCTATACTTTATTTCTCAAAAATTCAGCTTATCGTGATTTTATCTGTTTTAAAGGTAAATAATAGTTAAACATTAAGCCAAAAAAAAATTTACGAAGATATAATCTAGATGTTATACACTTACGTTTATAAAAAGTATACCAGATCCACAAACCTTGCCTATTAATGCAGTTTGTTTTCATTTCCTATGTAAAAAAAATCATAAGCCAATTTTCTCCCAAACTAAAAGCTGCTGTACTGCTGCTTTTTCACTGTAAAAAACATATGGTCAAATTTCCTATTTTATAACTTAATTATATTTAAAAATAAATGTGGGACATGTCTATACATATAATAAAATAGTTACTCAATTCCGTCTGTCTGTCTGTCTGCTCTTCGGTTGTATTCGCATCACGTAAAAACTACTGAATAGATTTTAACAAAATTTTGTGAAATTTTCGGTTTAAAACTGGGATATTTTCAACACGTTTATATTCAACACGGTTATTTTTCAACTCACCTTTTAATTTTTGAAAGTGGGATATTTTAAAATCTACTGCGCAACAGATGGCGCCAGTTGAATAAAGTTTGTAAAAATATTGTATTTTTACTTTGTGGATTTATATTGTTATTTAAATATTTTAAACACATCTTATAGAGGTTTAAAATAATTTTTTGAATTTTAGAATTTTTTATAAATTTTTGAATTTTATCCAGCGATGGGTACCTTTATATAAAGTAAATACATAAACCCTAACTGAAGCACTATAAAAGTAGGAGTCTTTTAATGGGTTGGAATACTGTCAAAGCAAAATCGAGCAAAATATTGTCAGGATGCCCACGACGTGACGGGCACTGCTAGTTGAATATAAATAAAATTATGTGTAATTGAATGAATAAATTTTTTTTAACGACTAAGTGTAAATTAATACATAAAGAAGAGCCTTAATTGTTGTTTAGAATGTATTTTTTTTTTTAATTAAAATTATTTTTTACTCTAAATTCAACAAATTTTCTTTTTTTAGTGTAACAATAAAAAAAGCTGTGGTAAAAAAAAAACAAAATTAATTACCTATCAAAACTTCTTAATTTGTTGCTAAATATTTAGAGTGTGCAATTTCCATAAAACAAATGGACACAAAACTTCTTTCTTGAAAGCTGGCATGCTACTAATTGAAAATATGTTTGGTTTTCTTTGTCTTAACATGGACTGTGTGTGTGTTTACAGACACTCAGAGATTTCGTTGGGTGTCTTTGTTTTAAGCATTCACCAAAGTCTCCAATATTTACAAGACCGCATATTCAATTTCGAAAAATGGTTGAAGAAATAGAGAAGAAAAGAATAAGCAATCGTAAATTAAATAAATGGTATTCAAAACTCCAATATATTTTGTCTTTAAAGTTTAAATTAATTAAACAAATTTACTAATATCTTAAATAAATACTTTAAGGAAACCACCCAGAACAGAAGTTGTAAATAGTCTGATACAAAAATATTATCGGAAATATTGTTTCTTTTGTAAATCACTTTAGTTTGTTGGGTGTTTGATTGGCATGAAAAGTATCGTCACTATTTTTCATCACTCTTTTGATTAAATTATTAGCTGCGTTCAACACAACACTTTAAGTTGGAGTAACAAAACACAAAAAAAAATCAATGAACAATAAAAATGTTCTAAGAAATTGTGCCGAAAGCTACAGACACATAAAAAGCAAGAAAATTTCAACAATCTTTAATGTGAAGACAGTGTGACGACGTCGTCCTCTTTCTAAAGTTCAATTGTTATTCTTTGTCATTATGTTACATTTTACTTGTATCTGCTAGTGATTAAATTATTTTTTTTTTTCGATTTTTATTTGTTGAAAACAATATCCGATGGATATCGAATTATTGGAAATGAATAAATAAAAAATTGAAATAAATTGACCTTTATTTTTGTAATTCTGTATTATATATTATAGTCACATTACGAAATATAATCCTCCTTATTCGATTTAATATACGAGGGTAGGTCAATATTTACAAAATATTTTATTTAACACAAGGTTAGTTTATCATGACGTTGCACTGTTCTTTTCACAATAATTTTTTTTCTTCAAATTTTAAGAATTGTCTGAGAAGTGTTTTAACTCTAGTGGCTCATAAAAGCTTTGAGCCTCTTTAGCAAGCTTACTTTTCGCATATCATTTAAAAGTGGAATAATAGCTGAATGAAGTATATCAATCTTAAAAGAAAAGTATCAATACAACAAATTGTATGTTTTGAATTTTAGTAAATATTTGTAGCTATCCCTCGTATATTTTGTGTGAAAAGTATAAGAAAATGAAATGGTAGCTATGAAAAAAAAAATCTCCTAAAATATTGATAACACTTTAAGATACTCGTTGTATTTTGAAGAAAATACAGAAAAGATATTTAATTTAATCTTTTTTAATTTAGTTTTACTGTTTTCATTTCTTTCAGCTGTGTGACTGTGTGGTTGTCTGTGGGCCGCTTTTTAGACATTTTGTCGGCTTATTTGCTGTTTAGTTTCAGCTTATTGTTGTTATTCTGCAGGAAATGTTTTTAATTAAAAATGTATAAGAGCCATTTGTGCTTAAAAAGCGCAAAAATACCGCAAAAAGGAAACAGTGGGCAAAAAATGATTTTACGTTCGTTTTCATAACAATTTTAAAATGGATAAACATTAAATCTTTTTAAATCTTCCGCTGAATAAAAGAATATTTTATTTTGTTACGTAGTTAATCTCGAAAAATTACAAATAAAGGGCGTACCAAAATTTATGTCAGATTTATTCTATACTAGCTGTGCCCGCCACGTTGTGGGCGTCCTGACAATATTTTACTCGGTTTTGCTTTGAAAGTATTCCACACCAATTGAAAGACTCTTACTTTTATAGTGCTTCAGTTAGGGTTTATGTATTTACTTTATATAAAGGTACCCATCTCTGGATAAAATTATAAAATTTATAAAAAATTCTAAAATTCTAAAAATTATTGTAAACCTCTGCAAGTGGTGTTTAAAATATTTTAATAACAATCTGTTGCGTAATAGTTTCTGAAATATCCCACTTTCAAAAATAAAAAGGTGTGTAGTGAAAATGTAACCGTGTTGAAAATATCCCAGTTTTAAACCGAAAATTTTGGCACCTTTAATCCGGAAATTGCGATTTTCACTGCTTTTTGTCCATTTTCTCTTGGAAATAAAATATTTTTGAGGAAAAAAGTATGGTACCTCCTCACAAAATTTTGTTAAAATCCGCCCAGTAGTTTTTACGTGATGCGAACACAAACAATGAAGGACAGACAGACGGAAATGAGTTACTATTTTATTATATGTATAGATGTATGCATGTAGTTTAAGACCAGCATTCACTAGCTTTCATAATCGTACGACTCAAACACAAAAAACTGACAGAATTCTGTCCTAATTTCGTTTCAAAATGACGTTGTAAGAAGTGTCACACTATTATACAAAAAAAGATATTAGAAGTTCTTCATTATTAGGCGAGAAGGGAGAGAGGAACTAAAAAGGGTACACATATGCATGTACCCTTGAAATTCAGTTTGTCCTCTCATTCGTAGTTTTAATTTTGAAGTATGTATTTGAATACATCCATACATATTGCTGCAATAAAAATTTAACGATATAAACACAAATGCAAAATTAAAGAAGAAACCAGAAAGATTGCTTAGTGTAATTCGGCATTTATCATAAAAAATTGTCCATTTGTCATGACCCAGCTTTGCATTACATGGGAGTAGTGTCAAGATCACCCTATGTCACTGCTTGATGGATGGGGTTGGTTTTGGAGCTACTCCAAAAAAAAGGCACTACTGGCCTTCGGGAAAACTTCCATGTCGCTTCTTGTAGGCATTATAACGGGGCACTGTATGACTGGAAATTATGAGAGGTGCAGAAGCTATATGGATGAGGAGGATGAAGAATCAGTTGAACAACATCTCTGCGACTGCCAGCTCTTTAAAAATGCAGGCTCATGTTTCTGAGCCAAAGATTCTTTCAGGACCTGGACTTTCTCAGGTATGTTACACTGAGTAGCCTGCTAGGTTCTGCGAGAAGCTCCAGGTGGTTCTTATTCTATAGGGACAAGTTGCGGTAGATGGTCGTCGGGGCATCGCAATGGGCCTTAATAGCCTCCTAGTGAACTCGCCTTGTACTGGTGGCGGGCTAAACCTAACATAACTTATATACAATTGCTACAACGCAAACACTTATCACTTAACCAAAAATTCTTGTTTGGAAATAACATGGTTCCCACCCGCATGGGTGACACAACATAGTTAGGGTCTTTAAAGTCGAAATTATGCTGTGTGAAAAACACATGCAAATAATACTTTCTTTGCTGCTTAGGTTTAAGTAAATAATTTAAATCCTTTAAACCATTTTCGATAAAGAATACATATTTTTTATTAAAGAAAAACATACCAAAATTCAGTTAAACAAAATTTAAAAACAAAGGTACCATTCCATTCATTCCTGATGCCCTTCTACAAAACTCGATAAACGTGTGGAAAAATGGAATTTAATAAAGTTCGTGTTATTATGAAAAATATTGTGCGTGCTGTAGCGATTGTTTAAATAAAAATTATCAACAACTTGTTGTAGAATCACACGTACAATAAGTTGTGAATTGAACAATTATATTTACACAACGAACAATTGTGTATATTGTTGCAACGCATTTATTAATATTATTTTCTTTCAAAGATCATTAATGCCATTATTTATTGGCATGATACTGACATACTGTATGAAACAAATGAGAGTAAATAAAATAAAAAAGGAAATGTAAATGTAAATACGACAATTGTTTTCGGAGAAAACAATAAGCCGTATAATTTGTTTGGATTTTTATTTTGGTTTAATAATGTTCGAATAAAAAAAATTATTTTAAACTAACTTTGATTTACTTAGTTTTCAAATTGCACATAAAAATTTTAAATTTTTATGTGCAGGTGTGATTTTTTACATTTTATATTCTAATCCCACCATGGTTCACTGTAAAATAAAAACATATTTAAATTGACAAAAATTGTCAAAATGCTGATCATTCAGGTGCGGAAGTGAAATTCGTATTGACAGTTCGTTAGTCTATCAGTCGGGGGGATGCGGGTTTGATTCGCAAAAAAAAAACAAATAAGAAAACATGCCTAAAATAAATTTAATGATTAAGAAAATAAGAAAAACAATAATTTTGTTAAAACATTTTTTTTTGTGCTATTAAGAACTTCTGGCAGAAAATTTTGGGAAGACCTTCTGAAACGCTTGCCAGCAGAAGCTAAAGTGAAAGGCCTGCTCCGCAATGACAATCTGTGTAAAAAATATGAGTATGAAATGAGGGTAGAAGTAGGAACAAGACCTACTAAAGAACTAGTATAGAGGCCATCTAGAAGCGATTCATTTTCTTCCCTTTTACCGCTGGGGAGTTTTTGTAAAAAAGCACACATGTTTGTAAAATTTAAGTTATATTTAATTTACTTGGCAGACCTCTTTATTTTCGTTGTTTATCTACTCCCTTCTGAAAACTTGTTAAATCCATTGTTTAAAATTTGTTTAATTTATTCAAACAAAATTTCAATGATCAAACTGCAAAACCACAATAAATTATTTGGCTGCAAAGTAAAGCATTTGCGATTTCGGAAGATACATTGTAACAAAACTCTAAATAAATCTTAAATATTTCGAACAAACTATTGTTCTGCACATACATATAAATATGTTTCATTTACACTTATATCTACATTTCGCTAGGTATTTATTCAAAAAAAATTTCGATCGTTGAAAGCAACAGCACAGTGAGGCAGAATCAAAATATTTTGAAAATGACCCAGCCAGTTGTAAAAGGCTTGGCCAATAGATCCAAAATTTGACATGAGCATAGCAGAGGAGTATTTGAGCTTAATGTTTGACGCTGGACACTATCCAATTGCCAGCATGTGGTCTCAAAGTTGTGTACCTTTTACCTGTAAATTATTTTAAATTATTTTCACTTAAATTATAAAAACTTAAATGACATCTTACCAAGTTGTTGCATTAAAGGAAACATATGTACATATGTTGTCAAAAGCATTGTTTGAATACATTCTTGGGAAAAACATATTTGCAACATTTAAGAATTTGAATAATATTTAATGGAGCAGCAAAAAAAGTAAACTTTAAAGAATTCTGAATTTTCTATCTGAAAATTGAATGAAAATAATTTTTATATTTGCGAATAATTGCATGAAAAGGCATAAGAGAGGTAACATTCGATAAATATACATACATATTTATAAAGTTAACTTATTCCAAATGAAGCTTACACATAATTTACTAGACAAAAGACACATAAGCCCGCACACACAGCTGCATATTCAATAGGAACTACCAATACATTCACATTATTGTACATGCCACCAACCACAAGCGTTATTAAATTCATTTTATCTGAAACGATAAAGTTACTCGTGCTCGTTTAAATTCGTACACAAGCAAAAAAAAAGTTTTGTTGATGCAACAGAATTTATTTACAATAATTGGCGCAATTGAATTTCAGTTGCCACTGCAACTTGAAATTAAAATAAACACAATCAATATGTTTGTCGTTACATACCAGAGAAAACAACTATGCTGCGACAGCCTTGTTTATGGCCAGTATTCACAGGTTTTTGCCAATTGTTTATAGGAAAAAGACTGCAAAATTACGAATTCGTGGCAGGGTAGAAAACTAAAGGTATATGATGCTCTCATTGGAAATGTGAATTTAGTTTTACTACTTCTTGCGTATGATACGAACTACAAATAGTCGTTCTAACAAATGAATCTACAGACAGACGGGATAGGACGGACAGAAATTAGCTTCTTTTTCAATTCGAAAGACTTTTTCTGCTAAGCAGCAAATTGCTTTTCATTGCATAAAAAAAAAATAAAATGGCATAATAAAATTTTAACTGCAAAATAATGTAATTGAAGGATTTAAGTTTAATTAGTGGGCGGAATAAGAAGACAATTTATAATATTTATTTACAATTTATTTAACATTTACGCTTTAAAATTGTAATTTAACGTTTATTTAATTCGGTTAAATTAATTAAATGTCGAAATTTATACATGAATGTATTTAAAAACAGTTAATTATAAAAGTTTACATTTAATTTCATTTTGCAATTAAAATAAACATTTTTTTATAATTAAGTTTTAACGCTCTAGGTCTTTTTTATAAAAATATTGTAATTTATTTTTATATTCGATATTTCGCTACACCATTGGGTAGCATCGTCAGGAATTAAAACAGTTTTATAATATTTGATTGAATGAAAACATTAATATGTATTAATATATATATATATATATATATATATATATATATATATATATATATATATATATATCATTAAAACCGAAAAAAATAAAAACAACGTAAAAAATATAAATGGGCGTGGTTTTTTTCCCGCAGCATCCAATGGAAAGGTCTGATGTTGCTGAATTGCAAACCGAAAATTTTCGAAACTATATCTAGCAGATGGTGTGCTTAAATTTTCCAGAATTTATGCATATATTTTATAGGGTCGAAATGAATATTGTAAAAATTACACGCGGAATGACAAACTTATTTATACTATTTCAAACTGTAGTGAAGGATATAATAAAATTTGGGTATTTTGTGTTAACTTTACAAAATGACAGCTTAAGATATTGCATTAAAACTCTTAGTATTAAAATTTAAGTTTATAAAATTAAATTCCAAAATTTTGCGGACAAAGAAGATTTCGCAAGTCTGTTGGCACTTGTCGTGCTGTGGAAAGTTTTCTGTCAGAATTCGTTTGATAGCTTCATTCGTTATAGTGCAGCATTACGCCATAAATCAAGCGAAACTGAGTCCCTCGGTAAGTCAATGGACTTCTACTTTCATCTTCCTTTGATTCTAAAATTTTTTTACAAACTCTCCAAAGCCCACTATCTTGTGAAAACTTGTACGATATACAAGACTGTCTACAATAGTTTTGAAATTCAGAGCGATACTAAAGCAACTTAATAAGATGATCTTTTGAAGTAGAAATAGCAGGCTGTGATTGAAATAATCATAGTTTGTATGGAAGATCAAGCATTTTAAATAGATAAACAATATCTTCTATTCTATATAATTAAGAAGCAAACACGTTTTATTTTAATAATACTTTTTCATCAGTGGATAATCCACTCTTCAGTTTTAAGTTGTTCTTTGCAGGAAATCTTAAATTGCAAATCAATGTTGCCGATACGCCTTAATGTGTGTAGCGTTAACATGTGTGAACGTGGCTATGAAAAGGACATAAGGAGAGCCGTTCAACCATTTCATTTACATTTTTACGTGTGGAAATTCTGTTAACATACATGTTATTACGCTGCATTTTCTAATTATGACCTAAAATCTGAGTTAATGTTAGATTCCGTGAGAATACGCAACGAGGGTCTGCCTTAGCTCAATTTTTGTGTTCGCGGTCATATAAATGTTCATATTTCGAAATTTGTGTTGTATCGTTTAAATGGCAATTAAATTATTTTTTAATTAAATAATATTTTTTTCTAAAGACATCACTACGTGCGAAACTTTCTGCCTCTCTGCAGAAAACACCCAGAGTCTTTTGTGAGAATCGAACCCCCAACCCCCAGAGGTACTCAAACTCTAGTAAATCGCAATATATTTACTCGAGTATACTTAAGCACCACACTGCCAAATTTGGTAAAATAATTAAATTATTTAAAGACATGATATATGTATGCTAAACATAAGAAAAACAATTCCTTAAAATTTGCTAAGCAAAATATTATTTTTAACCAAAATTATTTGTTATAAATATATGGCCATAAATACATAAAATTTAACATATCTTTATTGTTATGTTATATTAACATTTTAAACAATATTTGTGCTTTAAAAATAAATACTTCCGTTTCTTATGTTTAAATTAACAAAAATACTAAATTTCACAGAAAATAAAATTAAAACAACAAATATCACAGATTCGTAATCTTTTAATTCTGTGAAAACCTGTGGAAAATTTTGCATAATTATTTCAATTCTATGTAAAATAAGTTAATAAAAACATCTTAATTATTATTTAAAACAGCAAAAACATTTTTAAACT
Source organism: Phasia obesa (assembly GCA_949628195.1). Classification (NCBI taxonomy): domain Eukaryota; kingdom Metazoa; phylum Arthropoda; class Insecta; order Diptera; family Tachinidae; genus Phasia; species Phasia obesa. The sequence continues at coordinate 12,507 of CATIVE010000426.1, forward strand.
TCCACCACTTCAGTATATTTTTACTTTCGTTCCGTGTGTAATTTCTACAATATTCATTTCCGACCTCATAAAGTATATATATATTCTATATAGAAGTTAAATTAGCGATGTCCGTGACGTCCCGCTGTGGGGATCAATAACCCCCTGCGAGGGGCGAGGTTTTTTTTTTTTTTAGACTGGTAAGGTTTTACTTTTTTGATTTTTATTAAAGGCCTTTGTAGAAAGCAATACACATAGAGGTAGCCAATAGACATACGGGGTAGCCAGTGGTAACCAGGAGCAGTCAAAAGACATATTGGGGGGGTCAATATGATCAAAATTTTTTAAAGTATTTTTTGCTTTTGTCTGACCATTCTAATGCAATATATATTGCAGGAAGTTCCTAATTTAAAAAAAAAATATAGGAAAAATATTTAAAAAATAATTTATTTTAATAAATAATTTTAATAAAACTTTCAAAATATTTTCAATATAAGTTTTACAAAGAAAAAAATGTTCAATAAAAGTTTCAAAAAAAATATCTATAAAATTTTTACAAAAAAAAAAAATCATTAAAATTTTACGAATTTTTTTTATAAAATTGTAAAAAAATAATTTCTATAAAATTTTTACATAGTTTGGCATTTAAGGTGACGATATATACCGTATACGAAATTTTGCTGTTTAGTGGAAAAAAGCGCAGTTCTTTTTTTAATGCGTTTGTTCCTTAAATTCAATCAATTTTGTATCTATGTCTGTAAAAAATAAAATCGTAGCGATGAAGGGTATAGAAGGTTCGGTACGGCCGAATATTTCACTCTTACTTGTTTAAATACAAATTTTTTTAAATCTGTTTAAGTACAAATCTCTTTATCAGTGCTGATAAAAGTATGGAAAAGTAGGATTTTGTTACTTAAATCGGTGAGTAGGAACTATCAAACTAAACTGAAACTAAATGAAAAGAACTCAGCAACTAATACAAAAGCTCGCAGCAGTCTTTTGTGTCGATGGATATCACTGAGTTAAAGTCTACCTTTCGTTTGAAGTCGAACACGATAATGGTTATCTGTGATAAAATTATGGTTTCACAGTTTATCTTAAACTTACAGGCAGATTTATTTATGATCACAAGAACCATAGTATGTTCTCTGCAACAATATTTTATTGCTATGAACAACTCATAGATGTTTAATTCATTACTATGGTCAGGATCACCAAAATTTTGTTACTATTTGATCATTAAATGGTTACTAGGCTAAAAAATGCGACATGGTTGGTTTAAATATATAATTTTTGCTAAACAGTATTAGTATTCTAATATAATATATATTTTAAGTTTTTTTTCGCATGTAACCAAAGTATGACTATAAAAGTTCTAATCATTGGATATTTTTTGTTTTTCTTATGTTTAGCATATACATATATCATGTCTTTAAA
>CATIVE010000427.1:0-34191 GCA_949628195.1 Phasia obesa
TTATAGTCGAATTATCTCAACCTGGTTTATAATTTTGCAGGGCTTAACAGATGTTTTTATTATCAATTACAATGGTCTGACAAATAATTGCTCCCTCAACATAAATATGTGGAATATAGTGATCTCAGCTCGTTAAATTCAAATCCGCTTTCGGTTTTCGCGTATTACATACAAATTAATTTTTATGGACATGGCTATTATTTTCCCCTAAACAAGACGATCACGTTAACTTATTTCAATAATTGAAACACCAAATGATGCGGAATATAATTGCCTTTAAGTCAACATCTTTTTTTTTCGTTTTTAATTTTTTCGGAGTTATTCAGAAACTGGTGGCGAAAAAAATATTTTTAATGATAAAATTATTATTTTTTTTTGTCTTCAAAAACTCGTAAAAAACTTAAATCGGCAAACATTTTACATTTTTGTGCCTGTTCAGAAAGCTAGGTATACACCTTATTCTGTTTTTACACGGTAGATTGATTCCAGAAAAATCCGTGTAAAAAAAACCGTGAAAAAAAGACATTGATGATATACAAAAATAGGTGATTGGTTCCTTATCTCTAAAACCTATTAAAATTAGTGAAAAACGAAAATTTTTTTAAGAACAAGAAATCATGTTTATTTTTACACATGCATATATGCAAGTACATATAATGTGTATTTGCATCTTTAGCGTCTGATGAAGACTTAACAGATAGTTTTGTTCCAGAATTGCCTAATTGAATTTTAATTTTTTTTATAGTTCTTACTGTGACTTCGTTTAAACCGAACATTTTGACAAGAAATGTTGAGCCTTCTTCATTTCGAAGGCGATCAAAAATTTCAATTTTGTTTTCTAAAGAAATGGCTTTACGTTGTAGTTTTATATTTTGTAGTTTTCGACGTCTTCTTTTAGAGATGCATTGATAGTTCACAAAATGTTAACACATTTGAATTGCTCTAACAAGTAAAAATGGACAAATAGGAATTTTTGATATGAAAATATTTCGCAAAACTTAAATTTTACAAATAAAATATCAATAGTTTATTTAAATAAGAATATCTCAAAAACTATACGTGATAGAAGAAATCACATAACAAGCTTTAAGCTTAAGCCGACCAATGTTATCTCAATAACTACATATATAATATTTTAATATTTAAATAAGAATATCTCGAAAACTAAACGTGATAGAAAAATATGGGAACAGATTTGTATTCAGCACACAAAAGTCAATTAAAATCACATAATAAGGTTCAAGCTTCCGATTTTGTTTTTTGCCGTCCATTGTTATCACAATTACTATATATCTAATATTTTTATTTTATTTAAATATCAATATCTCGAAAACTAGACATGATAGAAAAAATCTATGAACAGATTTGGATTCAGCACATATAAGTCAATTTAAACCACATAACAAAGTTCTTGCTCCCGATTTTGTTTTTTTGTTTAACACAAATTACAAATACACAATTACAAATAAATTCTTACTTAAGATATCGAGCATAGTAAAGAAGAAGATAGCCAGAGTTTTTGGCGGCATAGAACCCTCAACATCCAGTCCGTTAGATTGGCACACTGCCGAGTAGCAGCCCCACTGTGGCTCCCAATAAGCATTACATTGATTTAATTAAATATATTGTTTAAACTTAACTTCGATTTTTCACAATGTTTTGATTGAAAATCTAAATAATCATCATTCTTACTCAATTACATGTTTTAATTAGTTTCAAATACAAATGTAATTAATTTTTTAATCGCATCAATTATAGTTTTAATTTAATAAGAATAAAATAATAATAAAATTAAGTAAATATTACGACTTTCCTTGTACGTTGAGCGATTTTTTTGCCTCCATAAAAATCGACCCGGCCTAATATATATCACAGTGCAACACGGAAAAAAATAACCATATACGGACACCACTACGTGATAAAAGACCAAAAAAAAAGAGCCCTGTCTCCCAGTTTTGCCCAAAGTCCTGCAGGTTTTTTTTGGGGGCCCTCAAAGATGTGGAGCCTCGATGTCATTTTTGCAAAAAAATTATCATTTACTCAAGCTCATATTTTGCAAACCATTTGGAATTTTGATATACTCTCTGACGAAAAGTTGTAGCTCTTGTCATAAAGAACATATGAAGTCAAAAAAAAACTTCATCTTCAAGGTCAAAATCGCAAAAAACTTTAAAAAATTCAATTTTTTTTACCTTTTTTCCCCTGTTCAGGTCCATAGGTAGCAAACCGTTCAAAATTCAAGGAAACAATCAAGCTACAACTTTGCCTCAGAGAGTATATCAAAATTTCAAACGGTTTGCAAAATATGAGCTTGAGGAAATTATAATTTTTTTGCAAAAATGACATCGAGACCCCACATATTTGAGGGCCCATAAAAAAAAACCTGGAGGACTTTGGGAAAAACTGGCAGACAGGGGTCTTTTTTTTTGGTCTTTTATGACGTAGTGGTGTCCGTATATGGTTATTTTGCCATGACTTAAAAAATTACACAGTGTGTATGTATAAATATATTAAATGTACTAATTTAATTATATTATATTAAATAAATAATTATATTATATTAAATAAATAATTATGTTTTATTAAATAAATAATTATATTATATTATATTAAATAAAAAATTTATTTCATAATTTCTTTCATTTCTAAAAATAATTGTTAAATTAAAGATACATTTGATCTAAGTGCTGATGCGGCAGCTATTTAACTGGACACTGTAGTGCTAGCGGGTCGTATTTAAGCGTCCACACATTAAGCTTAAATAATTTTTGATGTATGTACATATTTTTTTTCCTATTTACAGCTTTGTAAATAATCTTTTTTAAAACGAATTTTGTGTTTCTTAATTGTTTTTTTTTTTGCAGTTTGAATGTCTTGGCCATTTTTTTGTTTTTTAGAGATTTAATTTTTGTACCTATTTTTATGTGCTAAAAAAAACACACAAGTTCTAGACGTGTTTTATCTTGTTTATTTGATAAAATTTTTGCGACATCAACTAGACAGTTATTTTAGTTTTTAGGTAATTTAATTTCATAATTTCAGTTGTTAACAAACAAGTAAAGTATTCAGAACGCTGCTTTTTAATCCATTTTAGTAGAGAAGAAATAAATTGGAATTAAAAAAAGGAATTCGAAATTAAAGGTGAATAAAATTAAATATTTAAAGATATTAAATTATTATTTAGTTATTTCAAATATCTGAAAATATATGTGTCAAAATTAGTTGTTTAAAAAATATTTATTGTGTAAAACATTGCCTCTGCTGTTATCCTTTAAGTACCCTTAATGTTAATAAAAGTCTTTAAAGACATTTGGCTCAGTGTTATAAAGTAATTTATATGTTTGTGCACTTACAGAAAAACATTATAAAATTACAAAAAATTACACGAATTACAAGTTTTAATTAATTTCAGATACAAATGTAATTCATTTTTTAATCGCATCAATTATATTCTTAATTTAGAAAGAACAACAAAATATACCAATTAAGTAAATAACACAGTGCAACACGGAAAAAATAACCATATACGGACACCACTACGTGATAAAAGACCAAAAAAAAAAGACCCCTGTCTCCCAGTTTTGCCCAAAGTCCTCCAGGTTTTTTTTATGGGCCCTCAAAGATGTGAGGCCTCGATGTCATTTTTGCAAAAAAATGATCATTTACTCAAGCTCATATTTTGCAAACCGTTTGGAATTTTGATATACTCTCTGAGGCAAAGTTGTAGCTCTTGTAGCTCTCGCAAAAGTGAAAAATTTCCCGGCTACCTAAACGGTGTTAAGAATCATTCCTAGGAAGTTCATATGTTCTAGAAAGTTGTTTACTGAGATCTTAGGTTTATTTTTGTAGTTGATTGTTTCCTTGAATTTTTAACGGTTTGCTACCTATGGACCTGAACAGGGGAAAAAAGGTAAAAAAATTTAATTTTTTAAAGTTTTTTGCGATTTTGACCTTGAAGATGAAGTTTTTTTGATTTTGTATGTTCACAATTTTTGTTCTTTATGACAAGAGCTACAACTTTGCCTCAGAGAGTATATCAAAATTTCAAACGGTTTGCAAAATATGAGCTTGAAGAAATGATCATTTTTTTGCAAAAATGACATCGAGGCCCCACATCTTTGAGGGCCTGGATGACTTTGGGCAAAACTGGGAGACAGGGGTCTTTTTTTTTTTTTGGTATTTTATGACGTAGTGGTGTCCGAATATTGTTATTTTGCCATGACTTAAAAAATTACACAGTGTGTAATTGATTCAATTAAAAATGTATTTAATTCTGTATCTGAAACTAAAAAAAAAAATTGGAGCAAAAATTCTTTTCCGTGCTTTTTTTCTCAATCTGCTCTTAGCACGAACTATTAATAGTAATATTTTTAAGTCCTTTACAAATCCTTTGTGTTACAACACTAACAGTCTGTATGTAGATTTTAGGAAGCCCTGGTAAAATGTCATATGTGCATATGTTCGTTATTTGAACGTTGGATTTCTTATAACAAGGAAGTGTTCATTTAAAATACGGAAGGATTATTTTTTTGTTTTAAAGCAAATACCTATAGTAGTAGTGTTATTTTCTTTGGAAAGTGATAGTAATAGATGACGGATGGATATAGTGATAGTAAAGCTACACTTTCGGCAACACAGTAATAGCACGTTATGGTTATTTTTTGTAACAATGTTGCAGCGCCTGTGATGTTATTTAATATAAAGCTAGAATAGAAATTGATAATTATTTTACTTTGCCGGCTTTTAAAGGCCGGGGCACATGGAATCCGTCATACGTTATACTTTAAAGCTCTGAATTGAAAGCAAAGTAACAACGGAAGATGTTTACACAATGAGTACTTTGTTGACGGATATTAAATCAGAAAAGAAAACAGGAGAAAAGCTTTTTTCTCCAATTTACTCTATTAAATTAAATTATTTTGTTTTATTTTTTCTTCCACTCAACACAAAAATTTAATTTTGAGAGAGAGAAATAAAGAGAAAACAATTAAAGCTGTCAACGTAAGTTAAAAGTTAAAAGTTGCCCAACTTCTGTACTTTGCGTTGACAGAGACGTACTGTTTGTGACAACACTCATTAGAAAAGCTGTATTTCAAATTTCTTGTGCGTTGAAAAAGTCAACGTATAACGTAAGACGGATTCTATGTGAGCCGGCCTTAAGTCATATACGGTAATACGGACAAATGTCGGCGGTGTGATATATACTTTTGTATATATCCCACCGAACTCGATCGAACTCGTGACCATGCTTTAGAGGTCAACGTGCTAATTACATGAGCTACGGGGCCCTCAGTTTTAAAATAGATTCGGCTGAAAATATGTTTTATATATTTAAATTTCTAATACAGTTATAAATTATATTCTGACCAAAGTTATCGAGCAAGACGAAGCCAAATATATACAAAATGGCTATACAGCTTTAAAACTAAGAGGCGCTGCAACACAGTTCTAAAAACAAAATATGTCGTGCAATAGCCAAAAGTAAAGCTTTTCTTATCTCTACACTCTCCCTTTTCAATTAATTTCCGCAAAAATATATTATTTCTAAGAGAAAGTGGAGAAACAGCAATGAAAGTACGCCGATTTTTTTTTACTGATTAAAATGTACTGCATACTTTAAGGCATCTCTTATTTTTGAAAGTGCTATATTTTAAACACGGTTGAGCAATAGATGGCGCTGTTTTAAATAATGAAAAATAGGCACTGTTTTGAAATACGTAATCAAAAAATATGCATTACTTACTGCCAAATAGCCAATCGAATAAAATTTGTATTTGATTTGTATTTGACTTGTATTTTTAGTTTGTGAAATTACATTGTTATTAAAATATTTTAAGCAACTTTTACAGAGCCTTAAAATAATTTTTAGACTTTTATAAAAATTTTAGAATGTTATCCACAGATGGGTACCTTTACATAAAGTAAATACATAACAGTCTTTAAAATTTGGTGTAGATTACTTTCAAAGAAAAATCGAATAAAATATTTTCAAGAAGCATGCGGGCACTGCTAGTAAACACTATAATAATTGTACCCCCGTTAAATGCAGTAATGTTGGGTGTGACCACTTCAAAGAGTTGTTTGTCGATTCTTAGGCGCAGTTAAAGGAGTTTCGAGATCTTAAGATCTTTAACGATTAAATCATATTATTTGGTGGGAATAAAAAACAATTTTACCATATATCATGGAAACAAATATTTTTGTGGATATAACACATCTATACATATAAGAAAACTGTAATAGGAACATTTCTGTACATGAAATATTTTATGCAAGTTTTGTTGATTAGTAATCAAAATGGAATACAAAACAATAATTTTTAGAATTTTTGTCAGTCTGTCTGTTCGTCTGTCTGTGTTCGCATCATGTAAAATCTACTAACTGAATTTCAGAAAAATATTGTGAGGAGGTACGTACCTTGGCTCAAATATAAAATACTCTTTTTCCGCAAAAATATCTCATTTCATAGAGAAAAAAGAAAAAAATTAGGGTAAGTTAAGCATTTTTACCGATTCAATGAAACTGCAAACTTGACAGAACCTTTTATTTTTATTAGTGGGATATTATAAGCACTATAAAAATCTACAATAATTTTAGAATTTTATATATATTATATAATTTTTCCAGGATTGGGTACCTCTATACATAAACCTTAACTAAAGCTAATTAGTTTTAAATTAAAGTTCAATTAATTGTTTAATTGATTTAAATATATATTTGTTTAAAACAGAACAAAAAACTTTTTAACTAAACAAATAATTAAATCAATTAATTATTTAATTAAATTTTAGTCTGAAAAGATCTTAATCCTTTAATTGATGAATATATTTTTTTTTCTGTGTACTGAACCTAGGCATTCTTCTAGGATGACAAGACATACAACTGCTGTTTAGAGACAGAACCAATTAAAAGGGTCACAAAATTTTAACAAAACAATCCCACAATTATTTTTACTAATGTAAATCTTTAAAGGAAATAAAACACAACAAAATAAAATTAGATTTATCGATGAACTGTGATATTGACAGGCAACGTGCTGTGTCCTCTTTAAACAGTCAAGATTCATAAGATTTATTAACGCTTCTATTTATAAAATCCGAGGGAAAATTACGTCCAAAACTATCGTATAAAAGTTAAAGGTATTGCTAGTGATGGGCTATATATTTTAAATTTATTGAAACAGAGAGTAGGGATTTTTAAAACTAAATTTAGTTCAACACTTCCATACTTAACACATGATGTTGCAATTTGTGGTGGATTATCTATTTTTTATTTTGAGATCTTTTTTTTTCTCTCTTACAGTGCCTGACAAGACAATTTAAACCTCTTTGATCCAAAAGAAATGTTGGCAATTCGTCTATTACTTTACATGGTTGGGTTATGCACCACACCTCACTGGCTGGAGGCCTATAAAATTAATAATGTCGACTATTTTCTGCAGCGATCTGGCATACACAAAACAAAATTTAGTTTTAAGGAAGCACGAAATGGCAAATTGTTGGTTACAAATTTAGATGATTATCGCGGCATCATGGTAATGGCGCGTCAAATATTGCTCGAAAGAGCAGCCAGCGATTGGGATCATTTACTTGAATACAATTGGAAAATGGAAAAAATACAAAAACCTCAACCAAGTTGGAGAGAATTTCCTTGTAAATTGAATAATTCACGTTCGCGGGAACCACCTAAAACGGTGCATGAATTAAGACCGGGAGATATTGATGTAGTAGCGGCCATAGGAGATTCTATTTCTGCGGGTAATGGTATCATTTCGGAGCAAATTTTACACATAGCAATGGAGTTTAGGGGTCTCGCTTTTACCGGTGGTGGCTTGGAGGACTGGCGTACTGTTTTAACTCTGCCCAATATATTAAAAGTTTTTAATCCCAAACTGTATGGTTTTGCCACCGGCGAAGTACTAACTGTTAATCGCAATTCTCATTTGAACATAGCCGAACCCATGGTTATGTCCCGAGATTTAGTATATCAGTCACATATATTTATAGCCCGTTTGAAGAAAGATCCTCATGTGGATTTTGAAAATCACTGGAAGCTATTAACCATATTTGTGGGCAACAATGATATTTGTTCCGATATGTGCCATCACGACAATCTAGTAGAGTTTTTGCGCAAACATGAACGTGATTTAAGAAATGCCTTTACCCTTCTCAGAGATAATGTGCCACGTCTAGTGATAAATCTATTGCCCGTACCCAATATGGTGACTACACTGCATGAAATGAAAAATATACCCTTCTCCTGTCAAGCTGTACATCGTGTCGGTTGTCATTGCATTTTCAGCGATTCATACAGTGCCAAAGTATTGAAAAGAGCCTACAATTATATCAAACGTTGGCAGGCCATCGATCAATATGTTGCCGAATTGCCAGAATTTCAAACTGATGATTTCATTATATTATATCAACCCTTTACTACCAACGTTTCTATGCCAACACTGGCCAACGGCGAAACAGATTTACGTTATTTTGCCAGTGATTGTTTCCATTTCAGTCAATTGGGTCATGCTGCTATGGCGAATTGTCTGTGGAATAATATGCTGCAACCTAAAGGTAAAAAACAATCTGTATTTTCAGAACCATTTTTGCATTTTGAATGTCCCACTGAGGACAGACCGTTTATTGTAACTGGAAAAAATAGTAGTAAGAAATAAATAAAGGATAAATGCGAGATATGCAAAAACAAAAATGAAAATGAAAAAAGAGAAAAATAATAAAAAATACATGGTGAGTTGCAATATATTGCATTGGGAGTTTGCAAAATGTAAAGCAGTTACCGTGTGTTGTTTTAGTTGATTGCAATTGTAAGTATTTTTTCTTTCTTTTTTCTGAAAAGGAAAACTAATGGAACAAGTTTTAAAGATTTTAAGTATAAAGAACGTAAACTTAAGCAAAAAAGTAAATTATATTTAAAAACTTTTTTGATAATTAGGATTAAATATTGATTTAGAAGGATATTAAATTCAAATCAACGAAGTGGTCAAAAGTTGGGTATGGGAACTTGTTCTACGATTCCATCCCTTAAGGATTACAATTTAAAAGACTTTTTAGAAATTCACAATTTATTTATTTGTTTTATTTATGAGACAAAAGAAGCCATTTAGGTTAATTATATACGTTTTGATAGACATATAGTCTGTATAATCTATACCTATAATAAAATTGTAACTCATTTCTGACTGTCTGCTTTTCTTTGCGTTCGCATCACGTAAAAACTACTGGATGGATTTTCAAAAAATTTTGTGAGGAGGTACCTAAGTATCCTGATCCCAATATAGGATAATCTTCTTCCGCAAAAATATTTTATTTTCAAAAGAAAGTGGCGAAAAACAGTGAAAGTACGTTTTCCGGTATAAAAGCACTGTTTAGTACGGCACCTTTAATTTTTTAAAGTGGAATATTTGAAATACAGATGGCGCTGTGTTAACTAGATAGTACAGCACCCTTATAAATTATATCATATGTATTTTTACTTTATTGGATAAACTTAATAGAAACGAGCGGTGTTTTTCTATAATCGGGACTTCCCCAGTTTGCCTTAGTGGTTGTAACAGGATTTTAGATATGTACACAGGTTGCAAGTGAGTATTTATTTGAACCTGTACGTGAACGGTGATTTGTATATCATTTAGAAAGTGTTAACCAGTGTCAATAATAGTTATTTATACAAAGCTGAATATATAGTGTCTTTAAATGAAAATAATTATTTGCGTGTTTAATTTTGAAAGATCCCATTGTTGAATAAATAAAACGCAACAATATTTTTAAGTCGCATACGTGTTCTATAATTTGGTTATTTGCTGAAATACAAAGTTAGGTAATTATGTGATTACATTATTTTTGTTATTTAGCGTTATTTTTTAAAATTTGGCAAGAGTACTACACTTAAGTGTGGCTACAAAATTTTGTTATTGTTACTTTCTTCTTAGTTTAGTTGCGCTTTTTCTTTTCTAGGTGCTACTCTATAAAAGTAAGAGTCTAACAATGGGGATGGAATACTTTTAAAGCAAAATCAAGCAAAATATTGTCATGACGTCTACGACGTGGCGGGTACAGCTAGTCTAATCTATAATGTTCAACTGCCCAAAGCAATTGAGATTACAGGCCATAAACTATAAGATCTTCTTCTTCAAATTAAGCACGATAAAAAATGATTTCCAAAATATAGATAGATGCCAAGAGTAATACAAAAGCAATTAAGAAATCCAATGCACAGTGGGGCAGAATGAAAATATTTTGGAAAACTCAGCTAGGACTAGGGTGATTGATCTAAAATTTGATATGAGTATAGCAGAGAAGTATCTGAGCTTAAGGCGACGGTGCTCACCATGTACTTGCTAGGGGTGGTGCTATGTATTCTCAAAGTTGGGTACCTCGCACGTGATAATTTTTTTAAAGCTTGGCATTTCCTCAATTGTTGTTTGATTTTCAAACTGACATATTAATCTATAAATTGTGTTTTAAAATGAGCGAGTTTTAATATTAAAATTTTTTTTAAATTTAAAATTAAAATTTTTTATATTTGATATCTCACCATTTTCTTTACAAATATTGAATAAAATTTTCAGCAATTTTTTGGAATTTTTCTTTTAGTCAGCGAGCAAAATTAAAAATATTTTGCAAATGTTCAAGATCACATCGTCGCAATTTACAAATTCCAAAATTATCGCAATATTATTGTAGTTTTGCTTAAAAAGGGCCATCAATCTTTTTACTTTACCATACGTAGTATAAGGTAAAGTATAGTAATCATGAAAAAAACTGAGGTCGGGATTTTGACGGATTTATACGTTTAGAGGTCTCCTGGATCCATTTTGACTAGTGTTTGTGGAGTTTGTACATGTCATACTGTTTGACATATCAAAATGAAATTTAGTATGTGCCCTTGGTATGTGGAGGTGAAGAGCTGTATAGTTTTTTGGGCATAATCGGGAGAGGGCTAGGGGTAGTTTCCTTACCCCCAAGTTTTATAAACGCTCCACTGGTCATAACGCATGACATATTAAAACGAAATGTATTATGTAGCTTTGGTTTATGGAGATGAAGAGCTGTATAAATTTTGGGAATAATCAGGAAGGGACAAGGGGTAGTTTACTTACCCCCAAATTTTGTACACGCTCTACAGGTGATACCGTATGACATATCAAAATGAAATTCAGTATGTGTCTTTGGTTTATGGAAATGAAGAGCTGAACAAATTTTGGTCATAATCGGGAAGCGGCAAGGGGTAGTTTACCTAACACCCCAAATTAAAATTTTTTTTTTTTTCGATTTGAATATACCTTGGACTTTTATTCTTTATGTTATACATATATCCATAAAAGTATTTGTTTCCATTTGGTATGGTAAAGTTGAGAGTAGGCCACTCCAGTTTTATTTAAATAGAAAACAATTTTTTAAGGAGTATATTTATAAAAATTACGTTTACACCAAATTTCATTTCATTTCAAAATTTATCACCCTTGTAGAAAATGGTGTTTCATTAATTTGACCCACTTTACATTGAAATTTTGAATTTGGTCTATATGTTCTAAAATCCCAAAGCTCGGATCGGAAAAAGAATACTGTCGTAATAAAGCTATATATGTATATATACTCCCAACTATTGCTGAAAGTATTTCATGACACCTAGTGCATATGTCGACATTATGGGCAAAATACTAAAAAATTTCAATGTCGGGAATTTGGGAATTTTATTTTGGGAATTGTGGGATTTCATTTACCTTAATGTTATTTTTTACTATTTGATTTTCGTTAACTAATTAAATATCCGCAGAGAATTTCATTTGAATCGTTTAACATAAAGCAAACGGAAATTATTACTCAGAAGTGGCGAACAATTATTTAAGATAATTAAAAATAGAACTCGGCCGAGTACGAAATAAAGCATTGCAGAAGATATAATATTATATTATATTAATTATATGAATCAATGAAATATTAATATTATAATTATATTATGTCATTGAATTCATGTCTGTTCATTGCGCACGAATAACGATGAGGGAACAATAATAAATAGCAAAGGACGGTCCGCTAAATGCGATGAGCTTGCAGAGTTTCCAAATTTGAATAAGTATGAGCAAATGTTGAATTTAATAACTTTGAACTTGGCCAAGCTCAAGCAGTTTTATGGTGTGAGTGAAACATGAGCACAGTTCGAGTGTACAAACCAAAAACACGGAATTTTTAATGACATTATTTTAGTTCATTTTAAGGTCTTAATTTCTTAAGAAATAAAAAAAAACACTAGTGCAAGCAAGACGCACTAAGCTCTATCTAAAAGTTCTACACAACTACTAAACAAACATATTGAGTGTTTCGGACATGAGTCAGTGCTCACTAGTTACTTGGGCAGCTTATTTCTTTTATGATACTAACAGAGGTTTGCTCACTAATAGTACTGTATGAGCAGGCATGTGTTTAGTAAGCTAGTTCGTGTTCGTGTATGACCAATTGCTCATGAGCTTATGAGCTAAGTACATCCATTAGATGAGCTTGCCCATGCAGCTGTTTAGTACAGACCCTTATGGTATGCCGAATGTGGCAATCCCTATACTTAAACTAATAACACTTAGGCCCATTATTATAACTTGTCAATAACTAAAGTTAAGATTTTATTAGATCGATAACTAGTTTCTCCTTATCATAATGATGGTAAGATTCGTTACAATAACTTGCCTTTAAAGTACGTGATAGCTATAGTTAATTTTTAGTTTACTTATAGCAATGAAAAAATCCTAACTTTAGCTATTGGCAAGTTATAATAACTTAGAAAATCATACTTCAAACATTCAGAATGATAAGAAATATATCAATTTAGAAAAAATCAATTTTTTTGTAACTTATTTATGAGCCTATTGTGGCTTATATGGTCTTAAGCTTTTGTAATTTCGAATAATATGAAAACATTAAAACAAACTTACTTTTAAAACTGTATACTTAAAAATTTTATACTTTTAAAATTAAAAATTTTTAAATTTAAAATTTATTATTTAATAAAAATTTTGTTTAAATAATAAACTATCAATAACATGTTCTTGCACATAATAATTACTTTTTAATCCATTAATTAAAATAAATTTAATTTAAGCAGATTCAATTGTAAGCCATAGCTTTTAAATAAATTGTTTTTAATTTAATTTGATTTTATTAGGCAACAAGAGAGTAGCCAAAATACCAACCGTAAACATAAAATTGACATACATATATATATATACATACATACATACATACATACATACATACATACATACATAACTACATATCTATACAAATAATAAAATAGTAACACATTTCCGTCTGTCTGATTTTCTTTGCGCTCGCATCACGTAAAAACTATTGGATGGATTTTAACAAAATATTGTGATGAGGTACGTAAGTATCCTGATCCCAATATAGGATACTTTTTTTCCTCAATAATTTCTTATTTCCAAGAAAAAGTGGAGAAAAAGCAGTGAAAGTACGCAGTTGAACTAACCGGATATGCAAACTATATCTATATATATAAAGCACAAAATGTGTTTGTTTGTTTGTATGTTTGTTTGTTTGTTTGTAGGTTTGTTAGTTTGTCGGAAAGCTATAGCTGCCTACACCAGTGAACCGATCTTTCTTAAGTTTGCACAGTTTGTTATTGGATATACGGATGGTAAAATAGGGTACTTATTTTTTTGATATTCGTGGGCGTGGCACCTCCCATACAAAGTAAATATTAATCATCGTTTATCTTGGTAACGGTAAGAGGTAGCCTCTTGAAATTTCGCACCCGTAACCTTTATAACTACATAAATAGTTTAGCAAAACACAGACTGAATTGGAATAGTGGACGTGGTACCTCCCATACAAAGTAAAAATTTATCATCGTATAATTTGGTAACGGTAATAGGTAGCGCCATGAAATTTTGCAACAGGAATCTCTATATTAACATGAATACTTTAGAGAAAAATAGACTGAATTGGAATAGTGGGCGTGGTACCGCCCATACAAAGTATAAAATTATTATCGTGTTCCTGGCGAACTACAATAGACAGACCCTTGAATCTTTGCACGAGTAAGTCTCAGAGTAATGTGCATAGTGTAGCAAAATACTGACTGGATTGGGACAATGGACGTGGTACCTCCCGTACTAAGTGAAACACTATTATCGTGTACCTAGGGAACTACAATAGCTAGAGTCTTGAAACTTTCTGCAAGTAACCCTCATACTAATGTGCATAGCCTAGCAAAATACAGACAGGATTAGGATTAGTGGTACCTCCCATAAAAAGTTAAAAATTATTTTCGTGTTAATATGTATAGTCAAGCAAAAAACATATTGGTTAGGAACAGTAGGCCTCGTACACTGCATATATAAACTAAAACATTTTTGATGTGAGAATAGCGTGCGCTATCGAGTTAGAGGTTGGCCATACTTTTCTTCCAAGTGTTTATTGAATTTTTGATAGATGGGTGTAGCGAAGCTCACCGGGGATAGCTACTTTTTTATAAAGTAAAAAATACACAAACTGATATGCAGCATATTTTAAGGCGGAACTAAAAACGTTAAGGTTTTTGGTGTGGATTGCTTTTAGAGCAAAATCAATCAATATATTGCGAGGACGCTGACGAAATAGCGGGTACAGCTAGTCTATATAATAAAACTGTAACGGAAACATTTCTGTAAATGAAATATTTTTGGAACATATTGTAGCTGGTGCATTTGGTAGTCGAAATGCAATACAAAACAGCAATTTTAAGAATTTTTTCTGTCTGACTCGCCATCTGTCTGTCTGTGTTTGCATCACGTAAAAAATACTACATGAATTTTATTAAAATTTTGTAAAAAGTTACCATGGTATCTTGTGTCAAATATAGGATACTTGTTTTGCGGAAAAATATCTCATTTCCAAGAGAAAAAAGAGAAATGGATTTTAAAAAAGTTTGTATCCTGATTCAAATATATAATACCCTTCAAGAGAAAGTGGAGAAAAGGAGTGAAAGTACACAAATTTACCGATATGTAAACTTTAAGGGGGGACATTTTAAACAGCTTTTAAGAGCTTTGCAATAATTTGTAGAATTTTAGAATTTTATATAAATATTTAAATATTATTATTTGTGTGCTTCCTAACAATATTTCGCTCGATTTTGCTTTGAATGTAATCCAAATTGTAAGATCCTTACTTTTATAGTGGTTCACGTATACGTATTTACTTTATATAAAGGTTACCCATCCCTGGATACAAATCTAAAATTTATGTGAAATTCTAAAAATTATTGTAAAGCTATGTAAAAGGTGTTTAAAATAATTAATTAATTATTTAGGCGTAAGATCTTAATAACAAAGAAATAGAGAACAATTAGACACCATAATATAAAAATTAAAATTTCTCATATCCTATTTCGTTGATAAGTTTGTTTAAATAGAAAATTAATAACAATTGAAACTACCTTGTAGATAGATACGAAGAGTGCTGATGACGGACGTAGCTGTCTAGAAAATGCATTCCACTCTGCTGGTATCTAATTTTTCTTTTATTCTTTGTAATTAAGAACTTAAGCCTAAATAATTAATTTAAAAATGGTATTTAAAATATTTTAATAACAGTGTAATTCCACAAAGTAAAAATACAAATTTTATTCAATTGGCTATTAGGCAGTAGTAATTCATATTTTCTCATTATTTTAAAACAGCTCCATCTGTTGCTCAATCTTGTTTAAAATATCCCGCTTTCAAAAATAAAAGGTGCCTTAAAGTATGCAGACCTTTAAATCGGTAAAATTGCGTACTTTCACGGTTTTTTCACTATCTCTTGACATTTTTGCGGAATAAAAGTATCCTATATTGGAATAATGATATTAAGGTACTTCCTCACAAAATTTTGTTAAAATCTATATTGTAGCTTTTACGTGATGCAAACGCATAAAGACAGATAGCCAGAAAAGAAGTTACTGTTTTATTATAAGTTTTATTATATGATAATGCAAAAACTCCTATGGATTACGATTGTACATCGCCAAACAGTCCTTCGAGGTGGTTACAAGGTTGTGTTTATGGTCGAGTGGGACGAATTGCGGCAGCTATCTTTCCAAATCATCATGCCCGTTCAATGGAAATCTCAACACCATCGTCCACCTCACACACTTAAATTCTTTGATCCATGAATTTTAGCTTAACTGCTTAACAAAACAGCAAACAAAAAATTCTTTATATATACAACTAAATTTTTGTTGTTATTTATTTGGAATTTGTTTTCATAAAATTGTTGTGTAAATACCTTTAAATTAAAAAAAAATATTCTAGTGTAAATTTTTTAAATTAATTTCTGCTTAGTTTGCATAAAAATATGTGCATATTTTATGTTTAAATTTAATTGTAAATTACATTCTGTGATTTGTATTCATTTTAATCTAGGCGAAAAAAGTAAAAGTTCTATTAGCAGCCAGGATTAAAAAATGTTTGCATCATTTTCAAAAAAAAAAAAAAAATAAATTTTGTGTTAATTATTTTTATTTAGATTTAAAAAATTTATTTAATGGTTGAAAGCGTAAAACACTTTCCCTATCAAACCATATAAAGCCTTAGGTTTGAAAGAACTAGAGTGTTTGTAACTAAACAAGTTGAACAATTTTCTCTTAGATTCGATGCTGGTTTTTCAAATTAAAAAAATTGCTGATTTTGTTTTATTTTATTTTGCTGTTACACCCTGCACCATTGATGGATAGTGGGTATATAAATTTATTCTTCCATTTGTACTTTTTGTTTTAAGAGCCGACTCCTTTCTGTTCAGCCAAGAGAAGCAATATTCCTCCTTCTCAGTCGACTGTAATCACGATCATTTAGGAGGTTACAAGCTGCTTTAAACAAATTGCTACCAGTATCGCTATTTCTACTTTAGCTATCTTCAATCTTTGTAATTGTTAGAGAGTTTCATATACCAGTCAGCGATTGTAAACATTTTCAGGGACCTTTGCATTTTTTTCAAATGTGGATTTCAAAATAAAAAGTTTGCCGTCTAAGTATAAGTTAGCTATCTAAGCTAAGAGCCATTTTAACTTCATTTGTTAAAAATTTGGTTACTATGTGTCTCTTCCAGGATAAGCGTCTTCGACTGGTTTGCCAAGGTATTTGACCTACAAATGTTAAGGTAGTTATTTGGTTTTTAATTGGTATAGTAAGGCACGAGTCGCTACGCAGTATAAATGTTACATGAGTACAATTTTATTCATACATTTGTATTCTCCAATTTTTCAGCCATAACTCTAAGTGAATTATTTGGACGGTAAGTTAAGTATAGTGCGATTTAAACAAAGGGCGACTTGGGGGGAGTTGTGAGGTTTTTTGTTATTACCCCTTCCAATCCCACCGAGTATGACCAAATGGGCATATTTATGGCTTTTTCCGTTTTTTGTTTTAGAAAAATTAGTTTTTCTGTAAATGTGTTATCTACTTATAGATTTTTATAATTTAAATAAATTATTTATTTAGGCTTAAGTTCTTAATTATAAAGAGATAAAGAAAAATTAGACGCCAGCAGAGCAGAATGCATTTTCTAGACAGCTACGTCCATCATCAGTATTCTTCGTATCTATCTACGTGGTAGTTTCAATTTTTATTAATTTTCTATTTAAACAAACTTATAAAAGCAATAGTATATGAAAAATTTTTAATTTTACATTATATTTCATAGGAGATAGAGCTTTTTGAAACTGTTTTACACTTTTAAACACTATTTCTTTTTATATTATACTACCAAGCAAATATTTTTTTATTTTTTTTTCTCTTTATATATTTTCTTTTATTTGAAAATGGTATATATCTGTCTTGCTATTAGCTAACCTTTGGTTAGCAATTAACAACAATTAGATATTTTTAATTTACAAATGCTCTATCTCCTATGAAATATAATGTAAAACTAAAAATTTCTCATATTCTATGTCTTTGATAAGTTTGTTTAATTAGAAAATTAATAACAATTGAAACTACCAGGTAGATAGATACGAAGAGTACTGATGACGGACGTAGCTGTCTAGAAAATGCATTCTGCTCTGCTCGCGTCTAATTTTTCTTTATCTCTTTATAATTAAGAACTTAAGCCTAAATAAATAATTTATTCATTTAAAAATATGCCAAATAAAATTCATATAATTTTTATAATTTCCATACTTTTTTTATTTTAAGATCCGTTTATCAAATTAAATATTCTTAAACCCCAGATTTGACTTGTTTCCCCATTGTTAAATAGAGCAGAGACAAAGGACATGCATTCTTTTCCAACGTTTCACATATGACGAGTTTTCTTGAAGCAAGTCGGTTTGTGGGAGAAAAAAAACAGTCATATGTATTAGTCTTTTCTCATGAAAACTTGCTCCTTGGTATATTTCTTTTAATGATGAGAATTTTATGTAAGCGAAGCAAATAAAATATTTCTAAATCCTCTATACCCTTCACCATGGTTTATTTATTTATACAGAATTATGTACAAAATTGGTTTAATTTAAGAAACAAAGTCATTTAAAAAATAAACAGGTTTTTTCCACTAATCAGCAAAATCTCGTATACGGTATATGTAGTTATATCGTAACCTGAAGTTCCTAACCATGTAAAAATAGTATAAAAAATTTTCTTGTAAAAATTTTATAGATTTTGTTTTTTTTTAAATTTTATAGAATTTTTTTTGTAAAAATTTTATAGAAACTTTTTAAATTATTTCTTTTTTAATTTATTTAATTAAAACTGTTTTGGTAAAAAATTACAGAAAATTGTTTTTTTGTACAAATTTTACAGAAATTGCTGTTGTAAAAATTTTACAGATATTGGTTTTGTAAAAATTTTATAGAAAATTTTTTTGTAAAAATTTTATAGAAATTAATTTTGTAAAAATTTTACAGGTAAAAATTTTATGGAAAATTTCTTTATAAAAATTAATAGAAATTTTTTTTTTAAAAATTTATATAAATTTTTTTTTTGGAAATATTCTATAGAACATTTTTTTTTAAATTTTTTATAAAATTTGTTGTAAGTATGTATTTGTTTTTAAATTTTTGGTAAAAATTCTATTGAATATTTTTTGAAAAATTTTATTGGAAATTTTTTAAAATTTTTTTTGAAAACTTTTGATAATTTTTATTAAATATTTTGTAAAAATTTTATAGAAAATTTCTTTGAAATTTTTTATAAAATTTTTATAGAAAATTTCTTTGAAATTTTTTATAAAATTTTCCTTGAAAAATTTTTAGAAACATTTTTTGAGATATATTTTGTAAACATTTTTTGCAAATTTTTGGTTAAAACGTTTTTACAAAAAATTTGTTGAAAATGTTTTCTAAAAATAGTTCGAAATTTTTGTAATTTTTTTTTTAATTTTTGGTAAAAATTTTATTTTGAAAAATTTGTTTGAATTTTAATTTTTTTAATTTTTTTTTTTGAAAATTTGTTTTGTATGATTTAAACAGGAACTTTTGCCTTTAAACAAATTTAACAATTATTTGTAATTATTTTGTTTAGTGGTTTTAAAGCACAAAACAACACACAAATCACACCCATACAACCGATAATTTTATTCTCTAATTACTGTGTTTTATACTATTTTTTTTTTGTCGTTGTTGCTATTTTCATTTATTTATTTATGCAACAAATACTGAGATTTGTTAACAATTATTTTAATGCGGCACATACATTTTATTTACATAAATATACATACACATATGTTTGTAGGAATGTACACAATATTTAGTCAGTGCAACAGACAGTACGTGTCACACATTTAAATATTGTTTTTTTTTTGTTTGCTTGCATTTTATATTCCAATAAAATTGTTTTGTTGAACAACACAGCATTTATTTAATTGTTTTAAATACCATTTCCCTGTTATTATCGAATAAACATGTGTTGGGTGGTTGAGTTTTTTTTTTTTTTTTTTGTGTCATCCTGCTATTTTATAATTTACTGTGAATTTCTTAGTAGTTGCAGGAAGAGACACATAAAACTCGAACAACGGGCTAGTCAGTTATACATTAAACGTAATAATATTGTTGATTAAATTTAATGATTTTAATTAAAATGATAGTAATAAATAAAGTTGGTGAAAACATCTAATGCATATTTTACCATCCAAAGCCTTTTCATATCCGCTCCTTATATCTGCATTTCAGAGAATAAACATTTTTATCCGTTAATTCAGATTTTCCGTCAAATCGAGGTGACTAAACAAAAATAATGATTTACAATTCAAAAGAGAAGTCTCTCGTAAAGGGTGGCCCAAGTTTTTTTTTTTAAATAATATAATGTTTTGACTTCTTCTACCAAAAAAAACGACTATCATTCAGTACAAATATGAGTCGCTCTATGCTTCACTACGGCTTGTTACTTTGTACTTTACAGAATTTCCAAACGAACCTCAAATTTGAGTGAAAAATATTTTTGTTCTGAAGAAACGAATTTTAAAATAAAATTGCCGGCATGGAAAATCTCGTAAGTCACTGTTGAGAAGCCAATTCATCTACAGAGAGTGACAGTTTGGTGTGGTATTTGGATGTGGCTAAAAACGCCATTTCAGTCAGCATCCAGCCCTACATTGCTACACAGAAAAAAATTTAAAGGTTTTAATTAGTTTCAGATACAAATTAATTAATTCAATGTTTTATTGATACAATTATTTATTTAATTAGAAATTTATTTTGTTCTTTCTTAATTAAGAGTATAATGAAATCGATTGAAAAATATTAAATACTGTTTCTAAAACTAATTAAAATCTTTAATTGGTGCAAAATATTTTTTGGTCTATAATTACTGTCTCTTGTTATGACCTAAAATGGAAAATATGAATTTAGATAATCTTTGGTTTCAGTAGGAAGGCGCACCTTGTAACAATGTTCATCAAACAAACAATCAATCTTTTGAGCACAAAGTTCGGTAATCTTGTTATCAGCAGTCTATTCAAAGTCATTTAGCCGCTTGGACGTAGCGATTTGAACTCTTTAAAATCTTTCTTGTGGGTTGCTGGTAAATAATGAAGCTATGCATATCATTCAGTAACGATCCTCAACATTAAGGTTATTATTGTCTGAGACATTCGTGAGATAAAACCTGAAACATTTAACAAGATCTTGGAATAATTTTCTTTGGGAATTCAAATATATCTATAATTTCAATTATAATTTAATAGCGTGCATTTAACCCAAATTATTATAAATTTACAAATTGATTGTCGTGAGGCAAGATAGTCTCTATGGCCATTTCGCTAAGTGCTTAATTTAGCTCATCAAAAAATTTTGCCTAATTTCAAATAAGTTTAAGACACTTTTAAGTGGAAATATTATTTTGACTCAATAAGAATTAAATCAAATTAATATAACACAGAGTATCAAAACAAAACGTCAATCAACAGTAAATTTATATTTTCTTTCATTATTAATAAAATAATTCAGCCATTGGTAAGGGGCTAGCCCGATTGATCCAAAATTTGATATTAGCGTAGCAGAGGAGTATCAGAGCTTAAGTTTTGACACCATCTATGCGCTATGTGGTCTCAAAGTTGGGTCTTTATCACCAGTTATTTATTTTAAAGCATGGCTTTTTTCAAATTTTTTTATTTTTTAAGCGACTTCAAAAAAGAAGGAGGTTATCAATTCGTCTGAATGTTGGTTTTTTTATGTATGTAACCGCAGAACTCAGCCATTTCTGAACCGATTTTAACCGATTTTTTTCTTTGTTTGAAAGGTTATGCTTTCAGGTTGGTCCCGTTTTAAAAACAGTTCATTATATTGAAAATTAAAGGGTGTCCCCATACAACATACATGTTTTTTACGTGTACTAAGAACCGTAAAGGGCACCAAATTAAAATAGCGTGTCCCTATAGCTCCCAACGGCAGAAATTAATAAAAAAAATAAATTTTAAATTTAAAGGGTGTCCCCATAGGTGCCGTAATTTGACCTATATATGCCTATCTTTTGAACCGTTATAGACAAAACCTTGAACATTTTACAGAATGTGGATTACTATGAACGTTATACTAAAATGTATAAATATTCAAAATTTTAAATTAAAGGGTGCTCCAATAGTTCAGTTAATTTGATGTATATGGCCATACTTTTGAATGTCCACTACTTTCTCTGGTATAATAACAAGTATAAATATTTGGAATTATAATGTAAAGGGTGTCCCAATAGTTCATGTAATTTGATATATATGGCCAAACTTTTGAACCGTAATAGACAGACAGATGAAATTTACAAAGAATCTTCGTGACCAAGTCCTTTATAACAACAGGTCTTTAATTTAAAATTGTAAATTGAATGGTGTCCCCATAAAAGACGGATGCTGGTGAAAATAGCTTAACTTTTGAACAGTAATAGCGAGAGGCTTCACATTCACATAGTCTTTACTTCTTTTCCCTCTAATTTTGGCGCATATTTTATTTGGTTTAAATCTAATTACTTCTTACATTTTTAGTTTAGAATTGGTGCCCTTCTATCTGTTTTGAAGTCGGTTTTTTTTGCAAGAATTATTTGATTTTTAAAAAAAGTCGTATGTAATCGTATGGTCTAAAAGGTATAGTTAATACCTATAAAATGATGCTTTAATCTAAAAATTTTGTTTTAAAACGAGCGAGGTATAAGCAAATTAAATATAAAATTTTTTATTTTGTGGTACACTGGTCCAGTTTTTTCAAAATATTGAGTACAATTTTCAGCAAGTTTTTTTAAATTTTTACTCGTGGTTAGCGAGCACAATTTAAAATATCGTGAATGAAAATTCAAAATTATATATATCTTTTCTAAATTAAAATCTGGACAATTGTCAATTTAAAAATTCTAAATTTATTGCCTTTTTGTGTATTTTAACCTAAAACGGGCCATCAATCTTATTTTTTTATTAGAAAAAAAAATTATTAAGGAATATTTATATTATAATTTTATATTTTTGCGACAGCTAGCTATATGTACGTTCGTTTAAACATCCTTGTAAAAGATGAAGGTCCTTCAATTTGACCTATTTTGCATCAAAATGTTCACTTTATCCTATATTTTCTAAAATCTCAAAGCTGAGATCGGAAAAATAAGACGGTTGTAAAAAAGATATATACAGACATAGTCATATATATTTACACAAATTAAAAATTTTAGAATTTTTAGTTAGCAGAAAAATTTTGCTGCTATGTTAATAAATTTGCGACAAGAAAACTTCCTAATTGTAATCCTCAAAATGTATAGATTTTGCTAGTTTAAAATTTTTAGCAATAAAATTGATAGTTGTTGATTAAAAAGACAAAAGAAGTCTGCGCCTCATATTTCAAAATTATTTACACAAATTTATTTACATTTAAAAGTATTTACACAATAGAAAAAACATTATAAAACACCAATAAAAAAAAAAAATGATTAGTAGCCAAATAAATTTCCTTCAGCATCTATGACAGCTTGAAGTCTAGCTGGAATAGATGCAATCAAATTGCGTACAAACTCGATTTCTAAGCTGTTCCAGATATTTATTATTTCATCAATAGTTTCCTCTCGTTTTCGACCCATTTGAATAGATCTCTGCCTTTTTATGAATGCCCATACATTCTCTATTATGTTTAGATCTGGACTCTGGGGTGGCCATGGAAGAACATCTTGTCCAACTCGATTTAAAAACGTTGTTGGTAACCATGCTTTGTGGCATGGAGCATTATCATGCTGCAAAATCCAATTTTCCTCAAGTAATAATCTCTGAGCCGAAGAAAAAACATGGTCATTCAAAATATGTAGATATCCTTCCTGGTTTATAGTGCCTTGTATTGGTACTAGGTCTCCAAATCCATTGTATGAGACACATCCCCAAAACATTACTGAACCCTCGCCGAAACGATTAAGAGGTTGTACTGCTTTATGCTTCGATCCTTTGGAAAGGTGCATATAAGTTTTTCCAAATGACCCTTCAAATTGAAAAGAGGACTCATCCGTCCATAATACATTATGCCAAAACTCCATTGGCTTATGGATATACTCCATGGCGAACTCTATACGTTTTTTTTTGTTTTTTCAGATATGTGTATATTACTTTTCTCACGACATAAGTCTTTATATCATACGTTCTTAATCTTCTCCGAATTGTGGATTCACTTACAGGTTTTCCAATGATGTTTTCTGCCTCTGCAGCAACTTTAACCGGACTTGCGACTGGATTTTCTGCGAATATTTTAAGAATAGAACAATCCTCTATTTTGTTTGTCACATATTTCCGACCAATTCTGACCCTATTTTGTAGTCTTCCATAGGTTTCTTTCTTCTTTACTAAATTGTATACTGTTTTCCGACATATTCCGTACTCTTTTCCCAAGTCTGATGCTGAGGAACCCATTCCAAACTTCGTTGCGATCTCAACTCGCGTTTCGACGGGAATTTCCTTTATTTTCACCATTTGAAACGTTTTTTTAGCGACTTTTGTATAAATATTTATTTTTATGCAATATAAATTTGCTAGCTATCAACACAAATGAGGTTTTTTAAAAGATTCCAGCGTTTTTAACTTAATTTCACGAATGTGTAAATATTTTTGACAGACAAAATAAGTGTGTAAATAATTTTGAAATATGAGGCGCAGACTTCTTTTGTCTTTTTAATCAGCAACTATCAATGTTATTGCTAAAAATTTTAAACCAGCAAAATCTATACATTTTTAGGATTACAATTGGGAAGTTTTCTTGTCGCAAATTTATTCACATAGAAGCCAAATTTTTCTGATAACTAAAAATACTAAAATTTTTAATTTGTGTAAATATATATGACTATGTCTGTATACTCCCAATTATTGCTGAAAGTATTAAATGAGCCTTAGTCCATATGTAGTCTTTATGGGTAAAATTTTTAAATTCCAATAATGGGATTATTGGTCTTTATTAGGGGAATTATGGGATTTTCTTTACGTTAATGTTGCAGATTTTTTTTTTTTTGTTTTTGTGGACTTTATACATACCCGAAGAAAATTTCATTTGAATCGTTGAACTTGTAAAATTTTGTTGCAAAATTTCATATTTTTACTTTACTTCGAAAAAAAAAACACGTGAGGGAGATAGAGATGTTTGCCATATTTTAACTATATATCTGTCATTCATGGACCGATTTTGTTGGTTTTCAAATCGAACAGATTGGTACACTAAGAACACAAGTTGATAAAATTTATCATCAACACCGATGGTCAGACAGAGTGGTGGGTATTATTTAGTAGACTTTCCTTCATTATGTTGTCGACACTGAATACTGTATAAAATAAAAAAATTGCAAACTTTTATATGCCCTTTTCGTATGTGATGAAGGATATGAGAATAATAAAATAAAATTTTGAAGTCTACGAAATGTTACTTAAACTAGAAAAAGCAGTAATAAAATCGTTGAAAACAAAAACTGCTTTGACGGTGAACCAAAATCTAAAAACCTGGAATAGAGGCCTATGGCGAAAAAATTATCTATTAATATTGGAGTAAAGGATATATATTAAGCGATTTACAGGCAAAAATAATGTCATGACTAGGAAATTATAAGTAAATTAATTAAGAGAATTTAATAAAGAAATTAGTAAATATTTCTTTCTATCTATTCCTACAAAACTGTCAAATTTATTTTGATCCAGGAGACAAGAATTTATCAGTGCAGTATATATTAAAAAAACTCTATATTGTGATATGCAAAACACAAACATTAAAAAACTTATCGTTTGATATACCGTCAATAATAAGTTGTTTAACGCTCATCATAACGATGTTCCTCGTAACTTCTAGCACAAGTGTTTGCTTCCTTCAATTAAATGTTACGGGTATGCCTCTTTTGAATTATTAATAATTTTTGCAGTAAATATAACTGAGTGCAGATTTTTCACTTAATCATGTTTAACGCAATAATAATAAAAAAATATTATATACGAATGCGTCTTAAATATGCAAAAGACCTGTAAAGGTGGTTGTTAGCAAGTTTCATGGTAAATATACTCATGTAATTATTTACTACTGCAGGTTTATTTGCATTCGTTAATACCACACATTTGTATTTGGTTTAAAATAAGGAGTGAAGAAAATAATTTTACCTTAAGGGTTTTAAGTTTTAGAAATAATTTCTTAAGAAACTAGAATGTGGCATAATAAATTTTGCTAATAAACAACTGCAAAGAAAACATAGAGCAGAAATAAAAACATTTTAGTATTCTAATTTTGAAAAGAATTAAATTTCTATAACATTTTAGAGCTATGGCATAGTTTAATCATAGAGCCAAAATATAAAAAAAACTGCGCTAATTACACTATCGCTTAAACAAGTTTTCTATTTTGTGTCATATGCGCCATGGCGATCCATCTAAATAAAATGACAGCTGATTTACTTAAAATAAAAAATTCTTAATCAACTAATTGATTGTATGTGTAAAATTTTAGAAAATAAACGTATTAAGAAGCGGTCTAGAAGCTTTTAGTTGGAAGGATTATTTAGCAGTTTTAATTCTTAATACCGTTAAATGAGGGTGTTGTAGCTTCAGTAGTTATAACGTCGAGTACCAATTATAAATGTTGGCTTGTAACCCGTGATCGTATCCTAGTCGCGCAAATCATCAACACCAATTTTTATGAAATGTACTCATTTTTATTCATACTAGTATAAACCACAGCGCCTTTTTTCGTCTGTATTACTCTATAGCATATAGCATAAATCAGCGGAGAAATAAAATATTTATAGAAATGCTATAGATCTTCAAAACCTAATTTGCTTGCTTGCCATTAGAGGCGTTTCAGCTCTGTCCTAAAACAAACATGACGTGCATGACTATTAAACTTCGCTACCTGTCCTTCTAGACTATCCCTTCCCCAAAGAATGTTACACATAATTGGTAGGCATAATTGCCTGAGTGTTACTTTTCTTTAAACAAATTTCAAATTCTTGTCCAAACCTTCCAGGTCGTGGTGAACTAAGAAAAAAGGGTGCAGGTAGGAAATATTTCGCTAATTTCCGCTTGGAAAAAGGAAAGCCTGTTTATCACAGATGCGAATATGAAGCAAATTTTACTTTTTTTTACTGATTCCAGGTCAACGTAAATTATGTCAAAGTAGCATCAGATATGTTATATCGTTTATCACGGATATATTGAATATATGTTTTATCCACGAGCATTGGGAAAGGCCTCCATAGTAGCCAAGGTAGGTTAATAGATACTCTTAGAGCTTAGATAGACTTAGAGCTGCTATTCGTGTCAGACAAAATCGAACATCTTTTCAATATTACTAAACGGGGATCCGGGCCGTCCTACAGTTAACTGTCTAGTGGGAAAAAGTAAAAAAAAAATATAAATCGAATTTATCAATAAAATACATATGGAATGAAAGCTGAGACTCTCACGATTCCAGAGTTGGTTTGGTTTTTCAGGTGCGTTATACATATAAAAGGTTATACGGCTTTAAAATCGAATTATTTTGATAATATTTTCATAATTATTAAGTAACAAAAAATGGGTTTGGAAAAATAAATCTCAAAAATTCATTTTTCAAAAAAATGCGTGCAAATTTATTTGTTTTATTCAGAAATGTAGCGGAAACAATGAAAAAAACCTAAAATGCAAATATTTTTAACAACACTGTAAAAAAATTGTGAAGTTTTTAGACAAAATATGCACTTTTTTAACCGACTTCAAAAAAAGAAGGAGGTTATCTATTCGTCTGAATGTTGCTTTTTTTATGTATGTAACCGCAGAACTCAGCCAATTCTGAACCGATTTTAAAATTTTTTCCTTTATTTCAAAGGTTATGCTTTCAGGTTGCTCCCATTTTAAAATCAGTTCATTATATTAAAAATTAAAGGGTGTCCCCATACAACATACATGTTTTTTACGTGTATTAAAAACCGTAAAGGGCACCAAATTAAAATTTTAAAACATTGCGTGTTGCTATAGCTCCCAACAGCAGAAATTAATAAAAAAAAATAAATTTAAAATTTAAAGGGTGGCCCCATAGGTGACGTAATTTGACCTATTTGAGCCTATCTTTTGAACCGTTATAGACAAAACCTTGAAAATTTTACGGAATGTCGATTACTTTGACCGTTATAATAAAATGTATAAATATTCAAAATTTTAAAGGGTGCTCCAATAGTTCATTTAATTTGATGTATATGGCCATACTTTTGAACAGTTGTACACAGACCGCTGAAATTTACAAAGAACCTGTATTGCTAAGTCCGCTATAACAAAAAGTATAAAATTGGAATTTGGAAATAAAAGGGTGTCCCAATAGTTAATGTAATTCCATGTATGTGGCCAAGCTTTTAAACTGTTATAGACAAACAGCTGAAATTTACAAGGAACCTGTATTGCAAAGTCCACTATAGCAAGTATACAATTTGAATTTAGAAACTAAAGCATGTCCCCATAAATTATGTAATTTGGTCTATATAGCCCTATCTTTTGAACCGTTAAACACAAACACTTGAAAATTAGGCAGAGTATTAACTACTTTCTCTGGTATGATATCAAGTATAAATATTTGGAATTATAACGTAAAGGGTGTCCCAATAGTTCATGTAATTTGATATATATGGTTAAACTTTTTAACCGTTATAGACATTTAGTTGAAATTTAAAAAAAATCTTTATGGCCAAGTCCTCTATAACAACAGGTCTTTAATTTAAAATTGTAAATGAAAGGGTGTCCCAATAGGTGATGTTATTTGATCTTGAATGGTGTCCCCATAAAAGACGGATGCTGGTGAAAATAGCATAAATTTTGAACAGTAATAGGTAGATGCTTGACATTCACATAGTCTTTACTTTTTTCCGCTAAATTTGGCGCATATATTATTTGGTTTGAATCTAATTCTTACAGATTACTTCTTATATTTTTAGTTTATAATTGGTGCCCTTCTATCTGTTTTGAAGTCGGTTTTTTTTTTTGCAAAAATTATTAAATAAAATAGTCAGCTTCGATGGACCCGGAAAAATAAGCACATCAAAAAACTGCTTTTATGTATCAATAATCTTATTTTGTGTTATATATACTAAAATATGTATACAAATATTTAGGTGTTTTCTATGCCAACTTTTGAAATATAATGATTTTAAAATCATCCATATTTGATATTTTTATTAAAATTATCAGTTGATGTTTTTAAAATTTGAAAATGTATGATAATAGTAGGCTATGTTTTAAACCAGGGCGAACTAATACAAGGTGAGTGAACGAGAGGATGCTTTATAATGCCTTCACTAAACTATTAAGAAAGAACAGACTTGAGCACACTCGAAAAAATAGCAGAGAAGATTGTAATCAAGATTTAATGAATAAACTCCTAATTTCTTCTGATCCATTAATTTCAACTAATAAAAATACAATAAACAATAATCAAGAAATTAGTAATTACATAATAGTAGATAAATCTATTAACACTGATTCAGACTCAGAAACTTATTTTAGTGATTAAGAAATTGTTTACAATTGTTATGTTATTTGAATTTATTTGTAACTTTATTATTATTAATCTTTATATAAATTAGTTTTTTTTATCTTAAATAATAATTTAATTTTAAAATATTTAGTGTTGTCAATTTGGTAACCCTATTCATATAATTTTATTTGAATACCAATGGTTATGAGTTTTTTTTTAAACTTTAAAAAATAAAAATACTAAAAAGTTTAAAATAATGTTATATTCAAAAACGCAACCCTAAATAATTAGAGATTTGTTATATTTTATAAAAAAAACTATCACGCTTTATCATTTTGCATGTAAAATGATGGATTAAAATTCAAAAAAATAATAATTACTGAAATGGGGGAATTTTGGGTATTTAATTGTCCCCGCACCGGAAAAATAAAAGGATTTCTAAAAATGTTAGTTCATTTTTGAAAACAATAGGCCAAGAGAGATATGTGCCAAAATTTCATTAAGCTACCATAACTACTTCGATTTTTTTCCAGTTTTACAATGGGGACCGTTCAATATGCGTCGTCCCATAAGTGGCACAACATGATTTTATTCTAGCTTCCGCCTACCTTCTGGGCGAGGATATATTTGCGCCTACCTCCGAGATAACTGACCTGGTATCCTATTGCAAAAGTAGGAAACTTGGATGGATAATATGCTGGGACACAGACGCTTTAAGTATTTACATACTTGAATTTATTTGCAATGGTGGTGATAGTAATATAATATTGTAATAGTTCTATAGTGAATAGAGATAATAGTCCTATATTTTTGAATGCTATTAGTCTCACTTTATCTAGCCACATACTCTCTTATGCTTTTCAGAATTGGCACGTATCTAATAAGTTGTCTATATCGTATCATCATATTTCAATTTTGACATCGTATGCTTTGCTACGCACCGGAAATTGTGGCCTATGTTACCTTCAATTCATATTATGATATACTGAGATCAAAATAGCAGGTATGGAAATTTGCACAATCAGGCTTTGGAACACGTTCTTTTTGCGTATTCTGCCTTGGAGACCGGACATTGTTATCTTCAATTCAAATTAGGAAATATTTAGATGAAAATCTGCAGATACCCTGATGTGCACGATGAGACCGAGGAGGCTCTCTATTGTCTTCAAGAGATTTGAATGATGTCTCACGGTAAGATTATCGGCTTCATCTGTAGTCAAGAACTGATTCGGTGACCTTAAAGGCTGTACAAAAGATTCCTTGATTCTCAGTACTTGGGGCCTATTTCTTAATAATAATAACCCCTACGATTGGTTTGACTATGACTCAATGATTCCAAAACAGGTTGAATCTCTTCCCTAAATTTATAAAAATATGTCTAGGTATATGAAAAACCAGGGTTATCTTGTATTGTTTAAACCTAACATGCTCTTGATAATGAAAACCCTTTACAAACACTTAAATTATAATCCCTTTGCATATTACATAAACCGATTCGCTCTATTTATACTCCTCTCATAACTGTGTTTCCCTTTATTAAGAATAATGCCACTTAAGATGACCCTGAGGTAAAAAATAAACACTTTCTGATATATGATGTTGTAAAAACTGTATATTTTAGTATATACCCACTGTACAGAGAGTTGAAATTTAGTATTTTTTTAGGGTGGTGATACCGAAGCAGACCACTAACTTCATGGGTCCCTTCATTTCTCAATGATTTCTAGCATCCGACTGGAAATTTACGAATACCTTATTTACATTGAGTATCGTGCTATCCCTAGCATTTTACTCTCGACTGTAGGGATTTTACAGTTGCGACTGACACATGTCGACATTCTTTCGCATCGCAGAGTCTATGGTAATCGCTAACATTTACTTAAAGCTAGATTTCCACAGCATCTCCATATAATATATGTCTGCCCCGGTGGTTCAAAGCATTTTTCCATTAGCTTTTCTCCAAGCATAGTCTGCAAGTAGACAATAGCCTACGAAAGCATAGGCTGGAATGGATTAATGGTTGCGATACCTCCCACTTAAAGGGAAAAATTATTAGCGAACAACATATAAGTAGACCCTTGTAATTATGATCGAATAATTAATGTTAATAGTGAATATTGAATGAGGTACCTTTTATAGAAAGGGAAAAACATAGAGAACTATAGCAGGTAGGACATTATTTAGTCTAAGAATAACATATATTTTTGGGTATCTCCCATAAAGAGCATATCTACAGATGTATTATAGTGACGTAGCCTTTTCTAAAAAAAACGTGCGTTTTATAGTTAAAGCTTGGTTATACTTTTACCTACGAGTGTAATTTTTCGATTATGGGGGAAGCGACGTGCACCGGGGATCGCATATAAAAGTGTGAAACTTAAAATGAAAAGAAATTAAACTAAAGTAGTATCATGTTTGTTATAAATATTATTTTTAAGCAAACTCCAAATCGTCTTGAGTCATACTATTTGCAAAATGGTATAGCATATTTTTACTATACGCTAGCAAAATATACAACATTTAAAATAGTTTATATTTACTAGGCAATTGAAATAGTTCATTGCACACCAGGTACCAGTCAATGAAAAAAAAAAATAGAAAAAATATTAAAAAATTAATAAAAGTTTTTTATAAATCTATCAAGTGCGAATCAGATTCATACACGTAAGCACCCTTTAAATATTAATGTAATATTTTTATTACTCGCTTTTAAACAATTTTAAATGTCTCCTAAAAATGTTTCAAAAGATATATGTCACAATCACGTGCACAATGAGGACTCCTCTAACTTTTAAATTACTTTTTATTATATAAATCATACTACTTACCCTAGATTTTTGGATTTATTATCTAAAGTGAAATTTTTCTCATTCGTAAATTTAAATTTATCTAGTATGAAATATATCTAGTATCTCGAAAACTAGATAAATTTCAGAAAATGGAGGGTATATTTGATTTTTTCCCCAAATGCCAACAATTTTTATCTAGTCGAACAATAGCATTGCTTAATTAAAATCTAAAACCTAAAATGCAAGTATATTGTATATAGAAATCTTTCATAATGAAGTGATGTCACTTAATTGTATATAAAAACAAGCAAGCAATTTCCATTGATTTCCATGCGATGTGGTTTTTTGTTGTTTAGAATATATTTACCAATATGCCAGCAAAAAATTGAAAGAAGTTTATTCGTTTTCTATTTTGTAATGAAATTCAAAGAAAATAAAAATTATTTCCTCTTCGCAACAACGTACTCGATATCTCTAAAACTACTTGGCATAAAAAACAATGTTGTGAGACTTGTAAGTAATTTTAGTGTAAATTTTTGGTTTTCTTACTTATCAACTTATGGTTATGTGTGTCTTAAAATTTTTCTCATTTCAGATAATAGAATTCAGCACAACTTTTAGTTGCTTTTATCGAAAAATTGGCTTGACCTTGTAAATCAAATGTAATCAAACAAGTAGGAATTACCTTTCACAAACAATATCTTTTCTTCATTTATTTATTTGCTAGCAGTATCCGCGACCTGATATATTGTTCGACTTTGCTTTGAAAGTAATCCGCACCAAATTTTAAGGATCTTATGTATTTACATTACTACTTTACTTTATATAGAGGTAATTATGCAGGATATTGCAATACAGTTACTTAGTGTTCTTGCTATGATGGTTTAACCTGCTGGCGGTCCTATCAATTGGTGAAATAAAGGTGTAGACCAGCACCCCCATTGTGTAGTATAGCAACACTACGCGATACGATGACTACAAGGCCACCGATGTTGCAATCATGTGTGAATCAGTCATAATGAGTAGCAATTTATATAACATGGAAAGCCTAGACTCATATTATAACCTCTTGTTGGAGGCTTATTATATGAGAGTGCAAGAGCACACTTAATCGACTATGCACCATCTCCACATAAATCGATCCAAATCACAGCTATTACATGTAGCTTCACTAATAACCGATCACAGAGAGGAGCGACTCTCTGTGGGGCTACCGGTTCCCAATGTACCAGTCGTTTGGACACTGGTGAGGCTAGATAATTTGTATGTTAATAAAATAGTTTGATAAATAATTTCAATTCTTAATATTAATAATAATAATAAAATTTTTTAATTTTATAATTGTTAAAAAAATGGAAGAAACTAATAAACAACTTGTTAAAAAAAAACGAAAAAAAATATTTTTCTTTTCTTATTAATATCTTCAACCACATAAAAATAGTTCTGGGGCACTTGTAGCAAAAAAATTCAAATAACAATATTAAGTATTATATTTTTTATACACATTTTTTGTTGTTCTTATTGTAGATCATTATAAAACCAAATGACATGTTTTTAATTAAATGCTGGAAGATTTAACGCTACTGTCGCGCGGCATATTTGAGAAAAAATAAAATAAAAAATTAAAAAATTGGGAAAAGAACTATTTATATAAAAATAAAATTAAAAAAAGAAATGAAAAACATTTACACAAATAATTCTTTTTCTTTGCTAAAGATACAAATGTCGTCTACTTAAAACAGCCATATGAACAGATAAATGTTGCAAGTAACAACATAAGAAAATATGTGTAAATACTATCGTATCATAGTGTTGAATGCAACAAGCTGAAAACTTTTCCTTACTCATTATAATTATTTTGCGCGCACACACATATATTTTTACACACACAAAGTCTTAAGCATACTAAACCGCAAGTCAGCCAGGCCAGCAACAATTTACCACCGCCGAAAGTAGCAACGAAGACAACAACAACAACATTTATAAGAGCAACATCAGCAATATGAAC
>CATIVE010000428.1:0-69775 GCA_949628195.1 Phasia obesa
AAAATCTTTTTTTTTAATTTTTTTTCAATTACAGTGGTCAAACATGAAATTAAAAATTATGAAAATGAAAAAGATTTAATTTAAGAGGAAAAATTTTAAGCATGGTGGTCTAGATATTGTCAGGCTGAAATCAACAAAAATCAAGAAGAAAAGCTTGTTGTAGCAAGTGACCTCTATGAGGATAATTTTGTCGTAATAACATTTCGGTTGTCTATTATCATAGAGGACGGAAGGGGGTCGAAAAGGGGACCCGTTAAGGAAGTGGTCTGTTTCGATATTCTCCCTACATTATAGAAGGCCTGAAGAGAGAAGTTCTTTTTTATTTTACCGATGAGTAATAAGTAATGCGTTATCTGGTATCCGCTACAAAACTTTAGTTATTCCTTTTGGCTAAAAATATGTGTGCAACTAGATAGGAGGTAACACAAAAGATGGGCGTGTCAAAAACAGTTTATCCACATTACATCACCAAGCTTGTAATATTTTTCTACGTATCAGAAGTGCACACCTCTTCGAAACCAAAAATTTCTAAAATTTTTTATAAGTGTTTTTGATTTGAGTTTCAATGAAAAAACTACAACGTTAATTTACTTTCTACCTTTGTTACTATTGCATATGAAACGTGATGTTTCTTTAGTATGAATGACAGTATGAACATTTCTCTGCTCTTCACTTTGCCTATGAACAAATGCAAAATTACATGATTTTATTTGGTTCTGCTTTTACCATTTTTTTTCCTTTTAACACCACAATACAAGTAACCCCATGTGTCTGTGTATAGAGTTTCGTAGTAAATTTGTTACTTCAGTTTGCCATTAGTTTGCAGAATTCATGTGGAAAATCTAAACGTGATTTGCGGTGTAAAACTTCAAGTACTGAAACCATATTTAGATGATGGAAAATTATATCAATTTTAAAAGGCGTAAATTCGTAATGCAATTAAAGAAACAAAGGATAGTGAAGATTTAATATTTGTAACATATGTAGCTTTAAATTTAATGTTTCATAAGGCTAAATCAATGTCAGTTATTTACGTTGGTGTTTCTTTTATTATTTTAGTTTTGGCCTCTATTTAACAATTTTCTATTAAAGTTATTTTATCTGCATATTTGATATTTAATAACTAAACTTTTTCAAAATATATTTAATACTCCTTCAACGCACATAAGGATCCTCAGTGCTAAATAGGAAAAAAAAATTAGAACCGAATTGCAATGTTTCAATTAATTATTTTGCAATATTCACAATGAAGTTGAATATCACCAAAAAGTGTTTACAAAAACCTTACAAAAATGTGATTATGTAAAAAGTCCTGCATACTTTAAGAAGAACTGATAATATATTATGCCATCTAAATGGAAACAATACTCTGATATAATGAAGAACTTAGGACTTGAATAGCAGGGAAGGAGAAGTATCAAACCAAAAAATATCTTGGAACCAAAAACAGAATTGAATATAAAATGCATGGTCATTTAAATAAAATAATTCGCTAGAAATATCAAACAAAAAGGAGCGTATAATGCTTGGTTTATAAATTATAACTAATATTATAATAAGTTCCTACTGCTAATATTTTCAGGAGAAGAATGACTAGTAAAGGGTGGTTAAATTTGTAAGGGCCGGTGTTGATTTTAAATAACACAAATTATTGTCACTTCTTTTTATTTTGATAATATTCTATGGTTCAATTATGTATGGAACAAACTATCGGCCAAATAGCCGCCGAGACATCGGCGACATAGCTCCATTCGATGATCCAAATTTTCGATGACGCTGAGGCATAATATAATAACATAATAATAAAGGTTCTATGCCCTTAATTTTCCGAATTATCTCATCCTTTAGCTCTTTCCCCCCGGGGGTTCCAATTGTCACTGCAGGAATGGCAAATGCTTTGACGCGGTTCACTCGGGGAAAATAGGGGCACCAGACGCTAGGGTTCCTAGAGCCTAAATCTGGAAGAAAAGGTATGTTGTTTTATAACACGGGTCCTCTTCGAGGCCCGACCAGTGCCCAAAGGACTGGTACCACGGGAATCGGTGGCCCCACAGAGAGCCTATCCTCTCTGTGACCGCTTATTGGTGAGGTCCCCTTTGGGGGTACACGTGGTGGTTGTGGTTTAAGATCGATTTATGTAGGTATGGTGCACTGTCGATCAAGTGTGCTGTTGCACTCTCAACAGACAGAGTTTGGATAGTATCCAAACCCCTAAGCAAGAGGTTATAATGTGGATCTAGGCTTGCCTTGAAAAGGCTTGCCATATTATATAAATTTCTACTCATTGTGACTGTATCACACACAAAAAGCGATTGGTGGCAATCGTAAAGTATTGCTATACTACGCCTAAGTTTCACTCGGTGGTAAGACCACCGTGAGGTTAGGCCGACTAGGCAGGTACTCACTTTAATCTTGTTCCACAATCATTTAGCTCTTGAATTGTTGCTGGCTTATCGATACTTGAGATAACACGGCTATTGAATTTGTCGCGCAAAAAGAGCCATTGTTTCGCTAACTGTGTGGCAAGTGGCACCATCCACATCCATATCTTCCAATTTGGGTCATAAAAAGTTCGTTATCATCTCACGATAGCGAACACCTTTCACAGTAACTGCCTGACCGGCCTCATTTTGGAGAAAATAGGCCCGATGATGACGCCAGCCCATAAACCGCACCAAACAGTCCCTCTTTGTGGGTGCATTGGTTTTTCGACAATCAATCTTGGATTATCATTCGCCCAAATGCGCCAATTCTGCTTATTAATGAATACACTGAGGTGAAAATGTGCCTCTTGACTGAAAATTGATCATCCAACGTTGCAATTTCTTGTCACCATTCTGACTATTGCTCGATTATGTATCTTTCCATAGTTCAAATTGAGTTAATCTTAAATTGAGAAATGTCAAATTAATTGCATAAAAAAACTTGACGTTTAGGCGTGGATCACATTCAACATCGGCCCTTAAAATTTAACCACCCGATATTAGTTAAAAATATCTCAATTTTAATTTGATTGTTAAGAATATATATTACAAGAAGAAGAATATATTAGCATTTCTAAAAGCGTTCTTTGACATTGGTGTTGCCACTGCAACATTGCTTTGGAGCAAAAAACTGTAGAAATAAAATTTTAATTAATTTCACATTAATGAAAGTAGTATTGATACAATCATTTGTGGGTCTATCTTGACCAAACATCAGAGAGATGACCTACATATGATAACAGCAACCGTACATCATACAGTTTTCTTCAAGCACTGACTGGACTTAGAAGATACAAGGTTAGGTTAGGCTCTATTCCGAACCAACTTAGTTAGGTCCTTGTGGACCCTTTGTGACAATAAAAAACGAAAACAAATTTTAACAGTAGTATGTTTGCCTCTGTAGGCTAGCTAACTAGTTGGATGTGTGCTAGTCTACCACTCTAGGGGTTGGTTGTGGGTTCCATTCCCAACAAAAAAGTCTGTAACATTTAATAAATAAATAAAGGAATAAAATTTGCATTTACGAAAAAGGAGGCTCGGATTTAAACTGCAAGAGCGCTTAGTGAGATCACCACTGATATTTGTGGGAAAACTCGCTGTGTTCTTTACAATTCTTCAAATAAATTATTATAATTTTTTATTATAAATGCAATATCAATCAAAGGTAGGTATTGTATATGTTAGTTTGGAGTAGTTAACATATGCTAGTAATACGGAGTATACTATAATACTGAGTATTAAGATTTTCATTACATTCAACAACTTTCACACGTGGCAGAAATAAAGAACATACGTAGGCGATAAGACTGAAGGCAATTTTAAACAGGTCCAGGACAAAGAAAAATATCATCATCGGCGTCGAACTATCGGCTGCGAATCACTCTGCGTGGCTCTTTTCTTCAAAAAACAAGAACCCTGTTAAAAATGTTATCGTTTAGAAAATTTTCGAAAACGTTTTGGTATTATGGAATGTCATATTTCTTTCCATATTATTTTATATTATTATTATTTTACATATTATTTTACATTTTCATAACACATTTCTTGCACTCTATCACACTTTCTCATAATATCTAAATCTTTGAGAAATCGTTACACTCCGTATTATAGTGTGAAATTGGCTAAAATAAATTGGCTTAGCTGGATACTCTCGAAATATTTCGCTGTGTATTGTAAAAGAAGCAAATCGTATAAGGTAAATTCAGCTATTTACGAGTGAAGCAAAGAGCATAAACATTTTCAATATCTAATTTAATTAAAATAGTCGAACTTTTTATTACTCGTAACATATTTTTTTTTGTCATAATCAGACACGGGGGGATTCAATTACATTTCAATTACAATTACAGGTAATTTGTAATTGAAAAATTGCAATTACTAATTAAGCAATTGTAATTGAAATCAGGGACAAAATCATTATCAATTACTTGTAATTTGTAATTGAAAAATTTCAATTACAATTACTTTAATTTAATTTAATTTAATTTAATTTAATTTAATTTAATTTAATTTAATTTAATTTAATTTAATTTAATTTTCCAATTACTAATTACTTGTAATTGTAATTGAAAAAGTTCAATTACAAATTACAAGTAATTGTAATTGTAATTAGGCAGTAATCATTACTTCCAATTGAACGAAATTCAATTATATCCCTCAAAATTTCAAGCTTATCTTGCGTTGCATGATCAACTGTATTATTCAAACGAGCAATGCGAAAACGGCATCCATGTTCAATTACGGTGAACACCTTCATAAAGGTAATTATCGCTTACAAAATTTTGAAAACTTTGCGGTCAAATATATATTTTTTCATTTAATATTCAGTAGACATTGACATTGTGAAAAAGAAAATAGTTTGAAATTTGTACTTCAGATTTACTTGCGTGGTCTAAATTCGTTTCTAAATTACCTCTAAAACTATCCTACAATACTAAAGACTTTTTTACGGTCTAATACTCCCTTAACGTCTTCAGCACCAGTTGAAAGGTTATATTTGTTCGCTAGTATTATTTTAACACTAAGGCGCCAAATTTATTTATTCAAATAAAATAATTTTGTCAATAATTACAAAAAAAAAAGTATTCATTACTTAAAATTTTCAATTACATGTAATTTGTAATTGAAAAATTTGAATTACAATTACATGTAATTAGTAATTTAATTTTCCAATGACAAATTACATGTAATTGCAATTT
Organism: Phasia obesa; assembly: GCA_949628195.1. NCBI lineage: Eukaryota > Metazoa > Arthropoda > Insecta > Diptera > Tachinidae > Phasia > Phasia obesa. The sequence continues at coordinate 5,183 of CATIVE010000428.1, forward strand.
ACAATAATTGAAAAATACAAATAACAAGTAATTGTAATTGATTTTAGACCCTATTTCAATTACAATTACTTGTAATTAGTAATCGAAAATTTTCAATTACAATTACATGTAATTAGCAATTGCATGTGTAATTAATTCCAAATGTAATTTATATCCCCCAAGTCTGGTCATAATTTATTTATTGTATCTTCAATATTTTTGAACTAAAAAGTCTAAAATAAAATATACTTTTTAAGTCCAGCCAGTGCAAGACAAAAATTATGATTGTTTCACGGGATTTTGCAATCATTTGCATTGCATCATCCCTCTAATGTACGGCCAACAAAGTCAGTATCTCTTCTTTTTATTCGAATGTAACCAGGTTCATTCAGCATGTTAAGCGCCAACGGTTTTGGATGAGATTTAAGCCTCTTTATATGTGACTGCATGTTTCGCTATTTCTGCTTTAACTGATGGCATGTTTAGGTCTTGATGGATGTTCGAATTTTTTATATACCAGTGAGCAGATGTAATCATCCGTAGTATCTTATTTTGGCGCCTTTGAATTTTTTCTACATTGCTAGCTGAGACATAATTGAATCCCATAACACCAAATTGGTTTGAAGACCGACTTGTAGAGTAGAAGTTTGCAATCTAAGCTCACGGTGGCGTTTCTGCCAATAAGCCAATTTAGTTGTACTGCTTTTAGTTTCATTTGTGTTAACTTGTAGTCAATGTGGCTTTTACAAGTAAGGCGACTGTCAAGATGTATACCCAGGTATTTAACGTCTGAAAGCTGTGGTATCATTTGGTTATTTATGCGAATAGGAGGGCATGAGTCCCTACGCAGTGTGAAAGTTATGTGAGTGCATTTTTGTTCATTCACTTTTATTCTCCATTTTTTTTAGCCATTTTTCCAAATTGAGTAAGTGGTCTTGTAGAAGTTGTGATGCTTCTTGGGCACTTTCATGAATACTTAAAAAAGCTGTGTCATCTGCAAAAGTTGATGTATGGACTAGGATGCTAATTGGCATATCTGATGTGTACAGTAAATATAAAATTGGTCCCAAAATACTACCTTGGGGAACTCCGGCTTCAATGAGCTGTGGCGAGCTTAAAAAGTCACCTTCTTTTAGTAAAAACTTGCGATTCTTTAAATAATCTTTTAAGAGCTTATACAAGTTTTCAGGCAAGGTCAGTTTTAGCTTAAATATTAGGCCTTCGTGCCAAACCTTATCGAATGCTTGAGAAACGTCGATAAATAGCGCAGAACAGTATTTTTTTTTCTTCAAAGGTCGTTTTAATTACATTTACTAATCTGTGTGTTTGTTGGATCGTACTATGTTGTTTTCTGAAGCGGAATTAATGGGTCCGAATACATCCTTTCGCGCTAAGAATTGGATTCAGCTTAGTTATTAATATTCTCTCAAACAACTTTGACATGTTTGATAAAAGGCTTATAGGTCTGTATGATTCTACTTTTGTGTGGTTTTTCCCGGTTTAGTAATCATAGTAATCAAAGAAACCTTCCACTCTGTGAGTAAGTAGTCAAGACGTAAGATGGCATTAAAAACAAACAGAATAATTCAGCGACCTAAACGTGGCAACTCAACTAACGTCTTGTTACTTATTTTATCAACGCCAGGTGCTTTTTTGGTATTTAAATCTGCTATTGCCCTTTCAATATCGCTAAATTCAAATCTTAGGGGAACTACGGCAGTAGAATCTACTGGTGTCAACTCAATTATATCAGTACATATATTTGGAGTGAAAACCTTTTTCAAGTAATCAACAAAAAAATTACCTTTTTCGGTATCATTTCTTGCCCAGTCTCCACAAGAAGTTCGCAAGGGGGGCTTACGTACGACTGGCCTTTTAAGGTTTCTACATGCACACCATGCATGCATGATTGTGCAGTTGCTTTGAGGTCTTCCAAGTAATTTTGCAGAGACGCTACTATATTCTAGAAGTTGTCTTAGCCGTTTCGTGCAATCTTTAAGTTTGGATTTGAGTTCAGAAGATCTGTATGATTGCCACTCTCTTCGAATTTTCCAAGAGCAGCTCGACATCTACAAAGTAAAATTGATTGTATCTAGCTGATTGTCGGGTTACTGTTGGGCAGCTGATTTAAGGATTTGATCAAAATTAACAAGACTTTGATCCACGTCTTCTGGTGTTCTCAGCGGTATATTTTCCGAACAGTGAGTACTGAGTTACTTTCTATATTTCAACCAAAAAAACTCGTAACATATAAATGAATTTTTAAAGTTAGGCTTAAGTTCTTTTATTCTCTTGGAATAGTAATGGTGTTGCAAGAATATTTTTTACAAATTAGGTTATTAATTTAAAGGAAAATGGGAAAAATGTATTTAGAAGCTAGCAGAATATAATGCATTTCTGGATAACTACATCCGTCTTCGGCATACTATCGCATCTATCTACTTTGCGTAGTATTTAGTTTTATCCATTATCTATTTAACCAACCAAACTTAGACAAAAGAATATGAGAAAATTGTATTTAATCATTTACCGAAAGTTGGTGAGAATGAAGTCTACCTTTACCTAAAGCTTCCCTCTTGTTTTTCCCATTTTTCTTTAAATTAATCACTTAATTTGTAAAAATATTCTTACGGCGCTATTAGTAGTCAGATAGAATAAAAATAACTCAAGCCTAACTTTAACAATTCATTTATATGTTAATAAATCGTTTGAATTATTAAATTAAATATTCAATATTACAATTTTTACAATTTAGTTTGCAGCAAACTTTCATTTCGATAAAATAATATTAAGTATACGCACTGTTGATTCGCTGTTTTATTTTATTGCTTTTTGTTAAATTAAATTAATCATAAAATAAAAAGAAAAAATAATTTCATATTATTTATAGTTATAGTTATTTTTATTTATTTTGTGTTCAACAAATACATTAGCTGAGGTCTTAAAGTACAAATGCCTAACACCAATGTTTTTCTTTCTTCTCAGTATAAATAGTTACAATGTTAATAATGTTATTTATAACTGGAACACATGCTGGGCGAAATAATTATATGCTGTGTAAGCATATAACACATCATACAGAATCTAATAAATTTTCTTTAACCTGAAATTAAAGAAAATATTGTAATGTTAGGGTTTTTTCTAAAAATTGTGTTGGAATTCTTACTAACTACGTTAGGAACCTTGCTACTCATTAAATAACATTCTAGAGGATTCTGCAGAGTGTTTGCTTACCGACAGTTATAAGGATTTATGTTTTAAAAACTGTGAGTAAATTGTTTCGTTTACCTCGTTGGTTACCAGTAATTACAGTCAGTTAGTAAAAATACATTTAAGTTACTTAATGTAAGCCTGCAAACTAATTGACATAAGAAAAAATGCTTGTATAATTGCTTTTCCGTTAAGATTTAGTTTTGAAATTGATTTCATTGTGGAACAATTTTGTACTGCCATTTTCTCTTTTAGAGAGATATACATATAGAGTGCACAGTAATTCGAAAACGTTTTACTTTGGAAATATTTCGGTAGGTCACGATTTTCTATGTAAAAATGCATAATATGTTTACATACATCCTGTGTTTATACACATTAAGGCATAAATTTTCGGATACACACATATTGTTTTGGACAAAAATGCATTAATAGGCAAGGTTTGTGGATCTACTTCATCTTAAGTAAATACTTTTTATTCAAGTGTAAGGTATAAGAGGAAAATGCATAGCTAATAGATTAATGGTTCGTAAAAAAAAATTTCGCGCTCTATTTTTTAAATATTATTTACCATTAAAACTGCAAATTTTACGATAAACTGATATTTTGAGAAATGAGGTATATAATTGGAACTGACTTCTAAACAGCACTGAGATATCCTTACGGAATTTTAAACTAATATAGACAAGAGAGCTTGTAGTTACACAATAATAAACAACTCTAATTTTATAAATTTTTTATTTTTTTTATTTTTTTATTTATTTATTCATTTATTCAAGACCGTACGCGTTCTTTTATACTACTATTTTAATTTTATTTTCCCATAATTTCTGTGGCAAAAAGGAATAACTGCTTAAGTCGACTTAAGCTATTTAATTTTGTTATCGTGAATAACTCATTTATGTGAATGTGTTATATTTGACAACGTAGAATGACATATTTCTTACTTTATAAAGTTTCGACAGAAAGAAATATCCTTAACTTCAATGAGAATAAATTAACAATAATCAGCTACAAAGCCTTAAAGTGGTATACTTCAAAAATACAGAATAAAACATAAGCAGTTTTTCCTTGTAGCCACAGATTTATTTATTGCATCTTCAATATTTTTGAACTAACAATAATTACTCATGTCTTAAATCTAAAATTAAAATATACTTTTTAAGTCCAGCCAGTGCTAGACAAAAATAATATTTGTTTCACGGATTTTGCAATGATTTGCGGGTCATCCCTCTAATGTACGGCCAAGAAAAGCAGTATCTCTTCTTTTTAGTCGAATGTTACCAGGTTCATTCAGCATTTTACGCGCCAAAGGGTTTGGATGAGATTCAAGCCTCTTTATATATGTATGCAGTCACATATATAAAGTTTCGCTATTTCTGGTTTGATTAATGGCATGTTTAGGTTTTTGTGGATGTTCGAATTTTTTATATACCAGGGCGCAGATGTAATCTGACGTTGTATCTTATTTTGGCACCTTTGAATTTGTTCTACATTGCTACCTGAGGCAGTGCCCCATAATTGAATCCCATAACACCAAATTGGTTTAGGAATCGACTTGTACAGTAGAAGTTTACAATCTAAGCTCATGGTGGAGTTTCTGCCAATAAGCCAATTTAGTTGAACTGCTTTTAGTTTCATTTGGGTTAACTTGAAATCTATGTGGCTTTTCCAAGTAAGGCGACGGTCAAGATGTATACCCAGGTATTTGACGTCTGAAAGCTGCGGTATCATTTGGTTATTTATGTAAGTAGGAGGGCATGAGTCTCTAGTTATGTGAGTACATTTTTGTTCATTCACTTTTATACTCCATTTTTCTAACCATTTTTCCAAATTGAGTATGTGGTCTTGTAAAAGTTGTGATGCTACTTGGGCGCTTTCATGAGCACTTAAAAAAGCTGTGTCATCTGCAAATATTGATTTTATTTAATAACTACTAAAACTATTATTAATAACTACTAAAATATACAATAAAAAACTTTAAATAATTTTAACTATAAAACTACATTAAAATTTTTTAATTACAAAAAGTAATATATAAATATTTACCAAAAAAATAATTACAATCAGTAAAAAAATATATTAGCAAAATTGCAATAACTCTTTCTTTCAAGATATATTAATGTAAATTGATAATAATCTTTCCAAAATCCAATAAAGCCTATGGATCAAAAATCCAAAGTCAGGGCCCTAAAAGTACAAGAAATTAGCCTTTTCTAATTTAGCTATCAGGACAAAAAAAATCCAAAAATCTATTTTTATAAGTGCCAACAGAGCAATCAAACGATTCTAAAGAAGCCGGAAAATTATTGCTACTATTACATAGAACGAACGCTTCAATAAAGAAGACAATATCAGAATAATCAACTCTCTAGTTCTTTTTCGTTCTAAAAAACCCAAATAAATCAACTAGATACATCGGTACATGCAGCCTAAGTGACTTATAAAAATGCAATAAAATTCTAAACTTGAAAAAAACAGCAAAGGATATACTTTTCAAATTTCATTATATAAGATGAGAGTAGAGATACCTGATGACTCTGATTAAAAACCAGTCTTATCCTTTTAAAAATATAATCTAATGTGCCTGAATATACTTCCAATGCATGTAAAAACAATTGCATAAGTAATGCATGTACAATGTGTCTCCTAACATTGAAGATCAATACCAACACCAAGCTATATATACACAGAAAATATTTTTGCTCCTAACAAGGCTTTTAATTAGTCTTATGTGCTGTTTATGTAACCCAATTAAACAATTCGTCTAGGAAATTTGTATGAAAAGCACTCAAGTTTTTGAGTTTTTCCTATACAAATTTTCTAGACGTTTTGTTCAATTGGGTTACATAAACAGCACATTAGATATAATTTTAATTAATTTTTTAATTGATACAATTATATATTTAATTAAGAAAGAATAAAATAAAATTCGAATTAAATAAATAATTGAATTAATAAAATATTAAATTAAACTTGTATCTAAATCTAATTAAAACCTTTAATTGGAGCCAAAAAATTTTCTGTGTATATCTTAAGCAAAGTAAAATTTACTTTGGAAACTACACAGCTTACATGACTTTCAAAATTAATTTTCCTATCCATAATAAGACCAAGTCACTTAATTTTATCAACAAATTCAAATCTAACACCATTCAACACTATTGAAAAATGCTAGGGTCTTGACCTTGCACCAAAAAACATACCCTTAGTCTTCATTGCATTAATAATAAGTCAATTTTAGACATCCAATCACTGATGTAATTAATGCCATTTTGCAGGACATCTGGAAAATCCAAGGTACCGTTGAATAATATCTGACTATCATCTGCATAAGTGCCTACACACGCTACTGGATAATGTCAAAAAAAGATAACTAACAAACAAAACAAACAGCCAGGACCCAAGCACAGAAACTTGGGGTACATCACTCACCTAAATTCCTAAAACAAAAGTGATAAGTACCCAAAAATTGGGTTTTTTTACAAATGTCTCTAGCCTACCTTTATTTAACACGATGCTCAAATCCTTTTTGAAGTATGTAGGCAACAATTGAAGCTTTAAAACCCTGTATACTTTCTTTATCCGCGCTTTGCAGTTTTAAAATAAATGTTAAATTTTTTTTAAAATTGCCTACCTTTAGATAATGCTGTAGGGAAAACCGTTTTATTTTTTGGTCCAATTTTTAATTCTACCCGTAGTTGTCATATATTTTCTTTGAAACAGTTCAAAAAAATTTAGTAGTTCTGAAGGAAGTTGAAATTATTGTAAGGGCCGATGTTGAATGTGAAGCACACCTTAATGTCAAGTGTTTTTTCAATTCAATTCAATTTTAACCATGGAAAGATACTCAATCAAGCAACGCTCCATTGTGTATTTTTTGCGCCACAAATTCAATGGCCGTATTATCTCACGTGGTGGTAAATGTCAACTTCTTTCTTTGGGATTATTTGAAAGAAAAGTTGTACGTCGATAAGCCAGCAAAATTTCAAGAGCTAAAGGATGAGATAATTAGCCACATTAACGGCATAGAACCTCAATTATGCCTCAGCGTCATCGAAAATTTGTAGCATCGGATGGAGGTGTGCTGCCGAGGTCGCGGCGTCCATTTGGCCAATATTTTGTTCCATACATAACTGAACCATACCAATATTATCAAAATAAAAAGAAATGACAATAATTACCTAAATAATTTGTGTGATAATCAACAATGGCCCTTAAAATTTAACCACTCTTTATGAGCAAAAAACTAGACCACCTATTCGGATAAAACCTGAAAAAACGATTTTTACATTTTCCTAATTCAGAGGCTTGAAACTTTTTAACAAAACGCGCTATTAGAAAATAAATTACTACTATTTTATTTCAAATTTTATCAAGAGTGCAGCCGATATCTATAATAATCAGTTATAAAAATAATTAGCTTATAAATAAGAACACCACGCTACAAATACTAAGTTCAGGTCGGCCAAAATTTGCAACAAAAAAAATTTTAAACCAATTTTTTCCTAAACTAAAAGGAATACTTGTTCAATTCACAAGACCCTGTTATCATATTATAGGGTTTATCTTCAACTTATTTTACAACAGTTTATGTTTATTTTTGGTAATTTGCATTGAAAAATTTGTATAAATATACAATTTCATTTCATATGTTTTGAAATTATTGTGTCGGACTAAGTTTTTTATTTTAATAAATTGTGAAAATCTTCGTAAATATAATTATCGGTGTCTTTATTTTATATTAAATTTAATGTTATATTTTTATAGTGCTTTTACACCGCAAATTTATTCAATCTATATTAAAATTACAAGTTGTGTTAAAATTATCTTGTACTATATTTTTAATTACTTCATCCCATGCATGATTCAATTTCATTTTATTATTCTGAACTACGTTGCCGTTGCTAAAAGTTTTTATTCTATCACTTTTTAATCTACTATAATCCTTTACAACAAATTTTTAATCTATCTGAATGCATACACATGCATTAGTAAAACTTTGATTTTTAACCGACTTCAAAAAAGAAGTAGGTTATCAATTCGTCTGAATGTTGCTTTTTTATGTATGTAACCGCAGAACTCAGCAACCGATTTTAAATTTTTTTCTTTATTTGAAAGGTTATGCTTTCAGGTTGGTCCCGTTTTAAAAACAGTTCATTATATTAAAAATTAAAGGATGTCCCCATATGTGTTTTTATATGTATTAAGAACCGTAAAGGGCATCAAATTGTAATTTTAAAAAATTGCATGTCGCAAAAAAAAATTTAATTTAAAGGGTGTTCCCATAGGTGCCGTAATTTGACCTATATGGGCCTATCTTTTGAACCGTTATAGACAAAACCCTAAAAATTTGACAAAATGTCGATTACTATAACTGCTATAATAAAATGTATATATATTCAAAATTTTAAATTAAAGTGTGCTTCAATAGTTCATTTAATTTAATGTATATGGCAATACTTTTGAACAGTTGTACACAGCCAGCTTAAATTTACAAAGAACCTGTATTGCTAATAATGTAATGGCTATAACAAAAAGTATAAAATTTGAATTTGGAAATAAAAGGGTGTCCCAATAGTTAGTGTAATTCTATGTATGTGGCCAAACTTTTGAACTGTTATAGCCAGACAGCTGAAATTTTCAAGGAACCTGTTTTCCAAAGTCCACTATAGCAAATATACAATTTGAATTTATTAATTAAAGGGTGTCCCCATAAATTATGTAAATTCATCTATATGGCCCTATCAGTTGAGCCGTTAAACACAATTACTTGAAAATTAGGCAGAATGTCCCCTACTTTCTCTAGTACAATAACAAATATAAATATTTGGAATTATAAATTACATAGTGTCCTAATAGTTCATATAATTTGATATATATGGCCAAACTTTTGAACCGTTAGAGACAGTTGAACTTTACAAGAATCTTTGTGGCCAAGTCCTTTATAACAACAGATATTTAATTTAAAATTGTATATTAAAGGCTATCCCAATAGAAGATGTTATTTGATCTATATGGTTCATATCTTTGAAACCGTTTTACACAGAGGCTTGAATGGTGTACCCATAAAAGACGGATGCTGGTAAAAATAGCTTAACTTTTGAACAGTAATAGGGAGAGGCTTAACATTCACATAGTCTTTACTTTTTCCCCTCTAGTTTTGGCGCATGTTTTATTTGGTTTAAATCTAATTCTTACAGATTACGTCTTACATTTTTAGTTTAGAATTGGTGCCCTTCTATCTGTTTTGAAGTCGGTTTTTTTTCTGCAAGAATTATATTACAAAAAATTGAAAGCAAAATTGTAAAGGTTAAAAAATATTTATACTAGGAACAATACAGTCAAACTTTCTGTAGAAAATTCTATGGAAGACTTAATTATTTGTAAAAGTTTGCCATCTTTACACATGAAATCAAATTTTTATTAATTTTGGTTAGTTAATGCAAAATAAGGTTTAATATTTCTTCGAATTAAAATTTGTATCAATGCATAGTTTGGATTTTAAGCCAAAAGACATCAATGTGGTAATTTTAAATTTTTCAATCAATTTCGGTATTGTTACTAATGACCAAATTATTACAATTATTCAAATTGGTTAAAAAAATAGAATAATTTTTAAATATAAGAACTAACTTAAATATAGAACTAACTTAAGAAATATACATACATATATCTCCTCCGGCGAACTCGAAGATTCTAATCAGTTAAGTTTTGGTTTTTTTGCGCTATTCTATTTTCTTTGTGTTGTATAAATAATAGTTTTTACAATAACATCTCTTTCAAAAGTATTATATATTCTCAATCTTACTAGCTATAGTCTACCATTCTAAAAATCCTAAAAAGATCTACCAAATTTGAGAGGAAAAATCCAAAAATGGTAACGTTGGTTCTGGAAATATTTATTATATTTTGAGTATTATTATTTTTTGAGTAAAAAACGATACAGTTCTACAATTTCAAAGCCTGCTCACAAGCTGTTTGAGTTAAAGTGTAATTTAATAAACTCTAAACGATACAAAGAAGTGAAATGATCAATTTAAATTAATAAATAAAATCTAAATTTAAAATCTTAAAATGACATCAAAAAAAATTTATATGTACGAGGTACTCAACTTTAGAGGCTCACTCATACTTACCTTAATCCATTCCAGGCCGCTGACTTTCCACACCTTTGCTCAACAACACGTCGGCTTTGTATGTGTGAAATTTTATTATGATATCTTTAGTGGTTCATGAGCTACCGAATTATTTTCAAAATAAAACGTTTTCAAACCACTGTGGTGTGCCACATGTCGTATACTTAATATAAAAACTTAATATTTTTCGTTTACGATTCTTTCAAAAATATGAATTTTTTTATAACATTTGCTCAGATTTTCATTTCGCTCATATATTTTTTTAATTAAATAAACCCATAGACTTAAAGAGGCAAGCTAAAGATTTTTTAATAGTTTCGTTTTTATTTCATTTTCTATCCAACTTCAGCTAAGAGAAAAATTTGGCAGTTACTTTATTATTTTTTGTTTGTTTTTATATATTTATGTGGTTAAGTTTGTATTTTGTGGCCTCTTAAAATAAACAAACTTTTATGTTCTTTTAACTTTTACTTTGAGTTCGGTTTAATGCAGTTATTGTAGCTGTTTCTTCGGTCTGGACCATTATTGCTGTTGTGTGTTGATTGTTGCTTTTTCAAATCATAGTTATATGATTCTGTATTGAGTGTTTAAATATGTTGGCAGTTAGTAGTGATCTCGATGCAAGTATAAGTTAAATTATGTTTGCTGTATGTGTATCTGCTGTTTACATGCAACCTACATTTTTGCGTGCGTTTATGTGATTGTTTTGAAAATAAAACAAAGTAAATTTGTGCACAAGACTTTAACGCCATCAACAGTGACTAAATTGTTTATGGTTCATAACGCTTGACTTGATGTACGGAAATTCCTATTTAAATATTTTACTTTGTACTTTCTGTATAAATAAATAAGTGTTCTTTTAAAATTCGGAAGTACTCTTCTTTGAGTTGTGGATAACAACACAATATTATTTAATTAAATATAGCACACATTACACATACTGTCATCAGCCATTAACTCGAGGCTATTTATGTTCACTTTAAATGGAATATAAAAATTCAAAAAAATTCAAACCCAGTTGCTTGAGAGAAAATTGACTAAAATTGCTAGAACTTCGCTAATAAAAAATTTATTGAGGCACGGTTCCACTTAAAAGAATGCGGTTTTAAGAATAAAAACTTATTTTGCTAAGTGAGAGCCGAACCGTCAACCTTTACACTATGTCAGACGGAGATAAATCGGAGCAATGTTATTAAGGCATTGAGGAAATAAAGCAATATATCAGAAGGATATAAATCTGAGCAATATTATTAAGGCACTACTGGCAGTATTTAAAAAAAACTTACCTTAACTAACGAACATTAGCGACAAAAACAGTCGTAGACATCATCCGCAACTTCCCTAGTACGATTTTCAATGTTTTATTCACTTGTTGACATGGTTGCTACTCCAGGACGCTCATCGTAATCAACATCATCTCATTTTCATAAAAATATTAAATTTTTTTTTAATATTTCGAAAATAGTTTGTAAACATTTTTATTAAAAAAATTTTTGGAAAATTTTTTAAAAGATTTTTTTTCCAAAATTTTTCTCTAAAAATATCTTTTTGAAAATGTGTTGCAAATATTTTTTAATTTTTTTTTTAATTTTCTTAAATTTTTTTTTTTTTAATTAAGAACCTGTCTGCAATCTATATTGAGTTAGAATGGTCAGACTAAATCAGAGAAAAAATCGGTAAAAAATTTGCTTATACTCATGTTGACTTCCCCCTCCCCCATGTGCCTTTTAACTGTTCCTGTTTTTCACTGGGCACCCTGTGGGTTCATTTGCTACCTCTATATTTAGTGCTTTCTATTATGGTCTTTAATATAAATCAAAGAAGAAAAACCCTACCATTTTAAAAACAAACAAAAATTGCCCCTCGCAAGAGATTATTAATCCCCCGAGATCTCTATGCACTCCTTGCGATCTACCTGTCGCGGTCTAATATTTATTTGACAACAAAAAATCAAATGAGATTCAGAAAAGCCGAAAATTAAAAAAACGTGAAAAATATACGTGGGCGTGTTTTTTTCGGCCCGCAGTCTTAAAAGGTATGATCCGATGTTGGTGAATTGCAATCTGACAGATTGGTGTGCATAAATTTTTTGTATCTCTTCTGGTGCCTTTGCAAATGACATTTCAACGTCAACACGTATGGTGAAGGGTGTAAAAATGAAAAGAGTGCTGTAAAATTGAATTTAATTTTAATTTAAGTTTAAATTCAGAATAATTATTTGAGTTAAATGAGTTCCTCTAACTCCCATTGGAGCATAGGGCGCAAGTAACAGCCGCTCGCCAACAAACCCGATTTTGTGCAGTATGTCTAAGTTCGTTCCAGAATACTCCTAGGGTACTTGTTTCGAGTTCTGTGGAGCGTCGCCATGAAGTGCGTGGTCTGCCAGCTTGCCGGCCTGACTGTTGCAAAGGGTTCCATCTTAACGCTTGTTTAGCCACGTTGTCGTCATTTCTACTAGAGTATGCCCAATCTACTGCCACTTACGTCTACGTATTTCTGTTTCCAGAGGTGCTTGGCATGCTTTCGATAGCAGATCTGAATTTGAGATCGTATGGGGCCAGAAGATGCGAATTATTATTAAAGATAAAAATTAAAAAAAAATAATTTTGTTTTATATAAAACTAATAATTTTAATTTTTCAATAAAAGCATCAAAATCTTAGTGTGTACAGATTTCAAACGAACAGTGTTTTTTCTGTGTATTTGTTTTCTTCAATACGAGGTGTTGGTTACATTTTATATGCACAATATTTGTGTATGCCGGTTTGTTGTGGTATTAATTGTTTGAAAAAGAGAGCATTACTATTTTACTAACAAGTGCTTTTTAAAGAGCTTTTGAAAGAAAAACTAAGTGCTTTTTCTTTGAAGTTTTACAAATTAAGAGCACATCCCAACTAAGTTCTATTGTTACTGATGATAAATTCTCAACTGCTCTTAATTTTCAAATGACATGACAAAAAATGTGTATTTTATATAGGACGAACTACGTCATTTCATTAATCGGATGGCTTTTATATTGCGCTTATCATTCTTGCTTGTTATTTTATGTTGTGTTAGGTAAATATGTATTGGTTATTAAAGAATTAAAATTCAAAGGCATTCTAGTCTACTAGAATCTAGTCTACTAAAATCTTTTCGCTAAAATAAAATTCGAATGTAATAAATTTCATTTAAAGTCGACTTAGCGACCTTCATAAAAAGATGATATATATGAATACGTAGAAGTATATATCCGAGTATAAGCTTCAAAGCTTATACACTAGCAAAGAAAAACTATGATTCTGCTATGGCCACAAAAATCAGCACTGCATAAATAAAACCCAACTTAAGCTTGACTTCAAAGTTCACCTGTATGTAAAATAAATATTTCGGCTAATATAAATTTCAAATATTAAATATACTTGATCTTTCATTATCCAGAAGGTTAAAACAAACTGTGCTATTACATATGACATTACATAGTTTTTAATCATATAATCATTTAACGTAACCATATAATGTTTATATTTCAACATAATATGTATGGGGATACCAGATCCACTCGTCGTAACCTCAAAGCTTTAACTTCAAAAAACACGTTATACTCAGAGTACAAAATTTCAAGACTATCAATTAAAGTTTTCTAATTACACGAATTTGTATAGGAGGTACCACGTAGAGTTGGGCATAATAGTTCATTTCGCTGAATCGTTCAGATCGTACAGCGAAATTTAATGAACTAGGTCGTTCGTTACCTTCATCGTTCTCAACGTAATTCTGATCAAACACATCAGTTCATTCTGGCAACACTTCACAATTGTAAACAAATGTACAAAATTCACTGGCAAGAAGTAAGCACACATACATATATAAATAATTTGTAACTTATTATTTATTTATTTCTGTTTTATCAGGTATCTTAATTGAAGCAAAAATCTAAATAATCTTTTTATTTTAGGACAGATTTTAATGTGAAATAAAGGGTATTAGTAAAGTTCTGAATAGTTTTAACAAACTATTGATATATGAATTGTGAAATCATTAAAGTATTTAAAAAATTAAATATTAATACATAAAACGTTAAGGATTATTGCATTAAATATCAAGCAATAATATCTGCTTTATTATTTAAAAAAAACATTTGAATAGTTGATCATTTTTTTATGAATATTTATAAAGCAAAATAATGGGTGATTTTTTTGAGGTTAGGATTTTCATGCATTAGTATTTGACAGATCACGTGAGATTTCAGACATGGTGCCAAAGAGAAAGATGCTCAGTATGCTTTGACATTTCATCATGAATAGACTTACTAACGAGCAACGCTTGCAAATCATTGAATTTTATTACCAAAATCAGTGTTCGGTTCGAAATGTGTTTCGCGCTTTACGTCCGATTTATGGTCTACATAATCGACCAAGTGAGCAAACAATTAATGCGATTGTGACCAAGTTTCGCACTCAGTTTACTTTATTGGACATTAAACCAACCACACGAATGCGTACAGTGCGTACAGAAGAGAATATTGCGTCTGTTTCTGAGAGTGTTGCTGAAGACCGTGAAATGTCGATTCGTCGCCGTTCGCAGCAATTGGGTTTGTGTTATTCGACCACATGGAAGATTTTACGCAAAGATCTTGGTGTAAAACCGTATAAAATACAGCTCGTGCAAGAACTGAAGCCGAACGATCTGCCACAACGTCGAATTTTCAGTGAATGGGCCCTAGGAAAGTTGGCAGAAAATCCGCTTTTTTATCGACAAATTTTGTTCAGCGATGAGGCTCATTTCTGGTTGAATGGCTACGTAAATAAGCAAAATTGCCGCATTTGGAGTGAAGAGCAACCAGAAGCCGTTCAAGAACTGCCCATGCATCCCGAAAAATGCACTGTTTGGTTATTAAGTAACTGAACAAAACAAAAAAACGCAACGAACGATGAACGATAAAAAAGAAAACACTGACCGAGTCAGAATCGTTCGGTTACAGGAGATAATGAGAGAGTTACTTACACAAAATCTCAAGATTATTCCTATTACAGTTCCAAGTTATACAATTATAAATATTTACTTTGTATGGGAAGTATAAAAAAGTTATATAGCCTATTTTACCAACCGCATATCAGGTAAAAAACTGTGAAAATCCCAGAGAGATCTGTGTGCTGGTGTAAGCAGCTATAGCATACAAAAGAACACATTTTATGCTTTATATATATGTATATGTGGGATTCGGCGGCATGAAATAACTCTCCAGGAAATAACTCCCCAAAAATGAAATGAAATAAGTCCCCAAGATTTGGGGACTTATTTCATATGAAATAAGCCCCCAATTTGGAAATGAAATAAGCCCCCAAAGGAATGAAATAACTCCCCAAACTAAAATGATATAACACCCCAATTTTTTGGGGAGTTATTTCATATGAAATAAGTCCCCAATTCTTGAAATGAAAAAAAACCCCAATAATTTATCAAGAGATAAAATAATCCTGCATTATCTTTTATTAACAGTAGTTGAAAATTTTATACAAAAACTTACATTGCTTCGTAAAAGGACAATTGTAACTTCGTAGGCCAGTTGAAAGAGCATCTGACATTAATTTTGCATCGCATTCATTTCAGATTTTGAGATGCTTGCAGGGAATAAATACAATATTCGGAGATTTGGCATATAACACATACGTTTTCATTATTGGATAATGGAAGTTTCAAAATTTCATCCTCAGATTGTTCGTCGGAAGATTCGTCTCTTGCGGTATCATATCGACACAAATTTCGTTTCGTTCAAAAACCATCCTGGAAAGAAATTCGGAAACGGTTAGTTTTCCCTCCTTTAATAAAACTGATGCATTTTCGATTTTGCTACATCTTGCAAATTTGCCTCGCTTTCTTCGTTTTTGGGCCATCGCTCCACCACTTTCACAAAGCATGCCAAAATGTCTACTTTTGAAAAATTTCTCGTTTCGAATTAGTTTCACAAACTTAAAAAAATGGCCATTAATTTTTACTATTTTTAACTAATTTTGAAAATGAAATAAGTCCCCAAAAATTTTTTATTTCATATGAAATAACTCCTCAAAATAAAAAAATGAAATAGGTCCCCAAAAAAAGAAATAAGTCCCCAAAAAACGTTGTTGTTGTTTTCCCGTATATTTTTTTGGGGAGTTATTTCATTTCTTTTTGGGGAGTTATTTCGTGGGGAGTTATGTCATGCCGCCGGGGGATTCACGAGGTTTCATAAAGTCATATTTTTTTAAATAATAACATGGAAAAGTATGACTGTTGTGAACAACCCCTCATATTTTATTGTACTATTTTAAGTTTGTCAATTGATAAAAAGAAAATTATACAAATAAGGCGATTCTCAAAGATATAAATTGCAGCTTGCAAGCCACATTACAGGCGGCTGGAATAAGGCGACTTGGCCATGCGGCTCAGGTTTCTACTGAATTATAAAGGGTGAGCCATTTTGAGGTACTTTTTTCAATAGCCTTTTTTTGACAGATCACGTGTGAGTCGTGTCATGCTGTCATGTTATTTGTGTTTAGTATTGTTTGGCATTTCATAATTCTATGGGCTCTTGAAAAGTTCCAAGAAAATCCGACGTTTTCGAGGCAAATTTTATTTAGCGATGAGGCCCATTTCTAGCTCAATGGGTATGTTAACAAACAAAATTGCGGCATTTGGGACGAAGAGCGTCCTGTAGAGATTCAAGAGCTGCCACTTCATTCAGAAAAAACAACGGTTTGGTGTGGTTTATGGGCCGGTGGAATCATCGGTCCATATTTCTTAAAAATGATACCGGTGTGAACGTAACTGTCAATGGCGACCGTTATCGTGCCATGATAACCGACTATTTGATACCTGAAATTGAAGGTCGTGATCTCAGCGAAATTTGGTTTCAGCAAGACGGCGCCACACACCACACATCAATCAATGGATATTTTGAGAGAACATTCCGGTGAGCACGTAATTTCATTTCAATTTTTATGTTAGTACAAATTTGTTAGTCACATGTTGGCTATATCAGCCAATTTGGATTATTAGTTTGTTATTGACAACTGAAAAGGTTTGTCACGTTTGTGTATGTTTTTCGATTTATGACAACCGTGTAGCTTGGTTATAGTAATAGGTAACGCCTTGAAATGCACCCGTAACATCTATAATAACATACATAGTTTAGAGAAAAATAAACTGGATTTAAATAGTGGGCGTGGTACCTCCCATACAGAGTGAAAAATTATTATCCTGTATCTAGGGAACTGAAATCGATAGCTCCTTCGAGTTTGGCAACAGTAACCATCATATTAACATACATAGTTTAGCTAAACACAGACTGAATTGGAATAGTGGGCGTGCTACTTCCCATACAAAATAAACAATTATTATCATGTTTCTGGCGAACTACAATAGATTAAGCTTTGAAGATTTGCACAAGTAACCCCTATCCATACATACCAAAATACAAATTGGATTGGTACAGTGGGCGTGGTACCTCCTATACAAAGTGAAAAATTATTGTCGTGTACCTGGAGAACTACAATATGTAGAGTCTTGAAACTTTGTATAAGTAATCCTCAGAGAAATGCGCATAGAATAGCAAAATAAAGACTTGAAGGGGACAGTGGGCGTAGTACCTCCTATATTAAGTGAAAAATTATTGTCGTGTACCTGGAGAACTACAATAGGTAGAGTCTTGAACTTTGCACGAGTAATCCTAAGAGAAAGACTGGATTAGGGTAGTGGGAGTAGTACCATTATAAAGCGTTATGGGTATTTAGCATAATATTAAATAATTAATATTTAAATTCCAAAAAAAATTTGATATATAATTAAATATGCAGTTGCTTGTGCAAACCTTTGGCAACATTTGTTGTTTTTTTCGATTCTCTTGCGAGAACAAAATTAACTTGTGTATGCAATTCATCACACCTTACGTCTGCATTAAGTGATGGCAAAAAACCATCCAATTGTAGAAGGACAGTAAGGAAAAATAAAAATGTGGTTTGTTTGTTGGTGTTTTGTTGAAGCTTTAATATTCTGCAATATTATTCTGTTAATTGTGTTTTGTAAAATTTTATTACTTATAGAATATTTTTGGCTCCTCTAGAATTAGGAAAAAGGTTTCCTGATGATCTGGCCTGAGCAACCAGTGAAATGCGAATAGGAACTAGCTCTTTTCCCCCAACAAATAAATGGCATTTTTATTATAAATTTAATTATTCTAATTAGCATAATATTTAATAAAAAATTATTATTGTGTTATTACCTATAGTCTAGGAAAAACATATTAATGGAAGCATTAGGCGTAGCACAGTGAGACAGCCCTATAGTAACCGCGGCAAAAAATGGTTTTTAGCGTGTCGTCCAATTTGGATGATAATTTCACAGTAAATTAACAGATATATGAGTAACAATTCCCTGAAGTTTCAGCCTCATAACTTCATTACTTTTTGGTCTAGAACAAGTCAAAGTTGAGGTATGCCAACGCGCTTAAAATATGTTAGTTCAATATGTAATATTCAAAAGCTTATTAATAAAAAAATACATAATAAATATAACTTTAAAGTATTTTTTAATTAATTTAGTTGTTGTAGAATGAGAAGATGAAAAAATAAATTTAAAAAAAAAACACAAAAAAAAATTTCTTAACAACAGAATTGTGGTGTAAAAATCGAACATTTTGCATTTTCAATGGACTAGGAAATATAGAGCAGCCCCTCGCTCTAGATGAAGACTTATATCAAATGAAAAATTGAAGTCTCAGCTTTCATTTGAAGTAAAGGAAATATAGCAAAAGTACTTTAAACATACGAAAAACTACAAAAATACACAATGCGTACATTTTGTCGCTATACACGCAAAGAAAAAACATGGTTGCGGTAACCATAATCTAAGAGCAACATGTTATGGTTGAATTATATGGTTATATATAAAAATAATATTGTTGTCGTTGGAACATATTATTGTCCACATAAAAATAACATTGTAAAATACAACCATAGTTATGGTTGTAATATAAACATACTATAATATAATTTGAAACATGTAAATGGTTATATGTGACAACGTATGAATATATTTATAAATAACAAAAAACAAATACACGAATATTTCCATTTAGACTTACATACATATTTTGATATTTTCAGCATACATTTTTATATGTTTGATATTTTTAATTTAAATCTATCATTTATAATAAAAAACTAATTTATTTGTTGACAACAAATATGTATTTAATGTTTTTACGGTTTTAGATGAACCGATAGCTTACACACATATTTCTGAACTGAAAAAATGTCAAAACCAAAATATGTATTTTTAAAACCAAACATTATTTGTTTATTTTTAGACAAACTTGACATACTATGCTTAATAATAATATATTATGGTTATAATTTTTAAATATTAAAAATAATTTGGTTGTGCTTTGAATTTTAATATGTTTCAAATCAACCATGTTGCATTTTTATTGCGTATAACCATTGAATGATTAACTGTTAACAAAAAATTTGTTTATCGTGACCAAAATATTGTTTAAAATAACTATAATTTGTTCACAGCAAACATCTATTGTTACAGAGAACTTAGTGTGGTTGCCGTGACCATACAATAACCATATTTTTTTTGCGTGTACGTATGTTAGCATGCAATAGCATGTTTACAACTTTTTACTTTTATTTTTTTTAATTGTTTACAATGTATTGTTTATTATTATTTTATTTACATTATTCGTTTGATTGATAATTTTTTTGAAGGTCATTGACTTTGGCTTAGATAGTTGCATAATTTTTAATTTTAATTGATAGTGCAAGCTGTTGTTCTTATCTAAGTTGTGTTATGCTCACTTTCTAAAGTGGTTAGTTTAATTGTTATATATTGAATTTAGTTGTTGCATTATTTATTGATGATAATAATGTCGGTAGAAGATTTTTTGAAAATCCAGAAATAACCGCTGACATAACTGGTGTAAATGTAGACCGCTTTAAAATTATATTAAATACTATAAATACTAGTAAAAATATAGATGTTGGTAAATTCCATACGTATTTCATGGACACTACAAAATTGTACGTAGAGCTTTATGGCTGGTATTACATGCCTATCACTTTCCATACAGTTCTCATTCACGGCAGCAAAATGGTATCTGATGCTATATTGCCAATAGGTTTGTTTGCAATTTTTATTTTTGAAAGTATTTTTTAAAATTTTATTTAATATTAACTTTTCTTTTTTGCTACAGGAATGTTATCCGAAGAAGCGCAAGAAGCAATGAATAAGGAGTATAGAAACTGTAGGATATTCCATTCTCGTACAAATTCACGTATTGCTACGAATAAAGATGTATTGCACTATTTGCAAATATCATATTAATTCATTTAGAGTGAGAATGAAAAAAAAAATTTTTCCCTTTTATTGCATTTCAATGGGAGGTGGGCGTAATAGTGGGCGTGTTATTGTAATTTTTGCATGAAACATTTTAAATGATATTAATTACAGCAATATCAAATTTGTAGGTTTTACCTAAAAATATTTTAGAAAATATGTTACTTTCTATGTTGAGGTTGTACGGGTGGTGTAGGTAAAAGTGGGCCAAAGTTCATAATTTTTTTCCGATAATGTTTGTAACAATATAACATTCAAGTATACCAAAATTTAATGATATACCTAAAGTATTTAGGACAATACGGTATTTTACAAATTTCGATTGTATGGGAGGTGGGCGTAAAACTGGGCGAATTGTTTTAATTTTTTTTAACTGGAATTATCTCAAAAATAACAAAAATTCAGAGCTCTACAATGACTCCTTGTATTTAATGCCGGCGTTGTCTCACTGTGCCTCGTACCTCCAATATAAACTAAAACATTTTCAATGTGACAATAGTGAGCGTTTTTAAGTTAAAGTATGGCCATACTTTTCTTTCAATTGTTTATTGTATTTTTTGTGGATGGATGTAGCGAAGCCCACCGGGGATAGCTAGTATGATACAAAATAAAACAAAATATAATATAACAAAATAACAAACACGATAGACATGTCGTGATTCGTAACAAAAAATAATTATTATTCATACGTAAAGTGGGCCGATTATGGCAAATGCAATTTAAAAAAAATATTTTTTTAGTTTTTAAATATCTAAAATCCGTATATCTTTCAACCACATTTTGTTTTTTTTTAGTTTTATCACAAATAAGTTTCGATAACGAAATACATATGTAAACACATAAATATATTTTAGAAGAAAAGTTTAAATTACTTTACAAGTTTTAACAATGATTTTAGAAAAGCCTAAAAACGCCTACCAAATGTTGTAATCAAACTATAGCATTCAAACCGCAGTACAATCACTAAAGAAATAAAATCCTTTCCTTCCTCCTACATTTGCTTTGTTAAAATATTCATTTCTTGTTATAAATTTTAAAAATGATTGTGAATGATTTCACAATATATTGCATGTGATTTGTATATAATATTTTAGTTTTTGCGCAAAGTTTAAACAGCAAGGGTTTAATCCTTTCAGAACCACATACACAAATGCGGTTACTAGAAAGTTTCGGATTTTTATAGGCGTCCAACAAATAAGTTGTCCATATATTTCTTAGGCGACAACAAAATTAAAGCATATGAGAGTCAGTTTGGTAGGACCAATACCTGCTTAGGGTATAGAAACTAATATTGCTATAGCTTTTGGTTTTTTGTGGGTTGTTTTTAATTTCTAGTAAAGGATAACACACTGTGTAATTTTTTAAGTCATGGCAAAATAACCATATAATGACACCACTACGTCATAAAAGACCAAAAAAAAGACCCCTGTCTCCCAGTTTTGCCCAAAGTCCTCCAGGTTTTTTTTATGGGCCCTCAAAGATGTGGGGCCTCGATGTCATTTTTGCAAAAAAATTATCATTTTCTCAAGCTCATATTTTGCAAACCGTTTGAAATTGTGATATACTCTCTGAGGCAAAGTTGTAGCTCTTGTCATAAAGAACAAAAATTGTGAACATATAAAATCAGTTTTTTAACTACAAAAATGAACCGAATATCTCAATAAACAACTTTCTAGAACATATGAACTTTCTAGGAATGATTCTTAACACCGTTTAGGTAGCGCTTAAGTAGGCGGGAATTTTTTTACTTTTGCGGCTACCTAAGCGCTACCTAAACGGTGTTAAGAATCATTCCTAGGAAGTTCATATGTTCTAGAAAGTTGTTTATTGAGATCTTAGATTCATTTTTGTAGTGGATTGTTTCCTTGAATTTTGAACGGTTTGCTACCTATGGACCTGAACAGGGGAAAAAAGGTAAAAAAAATTGAATTTTTTAAAGTTTTTTTGCGATTTTGACCTTGAAGATGAAGTTTTTTTGATTTTATATGTTCACAATTTTTGTTCTTTATGACAAGAGCTACAACTTTGCCTCAAAGAGTATATCAAAATTCGAAACAGTTTGCAAAATCTGAGCTTGAGTAAATGGTCATTTTTTGCAAAAATGACATTGAGGGCCCACATCTTTGAGGGCCCATAAAAAAAACCTGGAGGACTTTGGGCAAAACTGAGAGACAGGGGTCTTTTTTTTGGTCTTTTATCACGTAGTGGTGTCCGTATATGGTTATTTTTTTTTCGTGTTGCACTGTGTAATTTATGTCTAAGATGGTAAGGGGTAAATTGAAAAGCTTAAATTACCAATGCAATATGAAAATTGTAAAGAGCTTTTTAAACACATACTGGAATTTACTAGCAATAATTTATGATGTAGTAGACCCTACCTCAAACACTGCAATTAAACAACCTTTGGAATATTATACAAAATCGCGTGCTTAAGCACAACAATCACTGTTGTGTAATTTGTTTCTCATGTTCCTTTTTGCCTAAATGTTTTTATAAAAAAAAAATTAAAGGTGGCAAAAAATTCGTTTATTACTCTTTTTTTAAATTTAACTAAAGGCTTAAACAATTGCTTTATTACACAGTTAATTTTCTTATGTGTATAATAACACAAAATATTATAAATTTAAAGAAAGGGCAAGAGAAAGAGAAACTAATTTTTCACTTCAATTTTTGTTTTCGTTTTTTTCTAGGATTTTTCCATTTAGTTCTTGCGTAATTTAAATATTCACGTTGCACTTTTACACCTATTTGCAAGTCCTCAAACTTTTTTTTACAAGCTTTGCTGGTGTTATTACAATTTCTACTCAATTTATATTAGAGCCTTAAGTATGAATAAATGTGTTTTTTTTTATAACTTTCTATATTTTAAAGTGACATGATTTAAAATATTATATTTTTAGTAGAAAAAAAGTACAACAAATTATCTGTTTCTAGGATTGTTACTGTCGGTTAGAGAAACAGAAAATTCTAAGAAAAAAAATGTTGCTTAAAAGCTTTCATATTATAATCTTCTTGGATACCAAGCAATGGTAATGAGAATGTTTTTGATGAGATGAGAAAAAAGTAAGAAAATATGAAATAAAATGTCAAGTTGACTGCTACTTTGTTTAAATTTCTGCTTAAGAATATAATAAAAGAATGTTGGATGAAAGTAATAAATCGCGAAATATTCTATCTTGACAGTAACAAAGTGGACAGGTGTGGTAAAAAATTACCGTCTAAGAAATTTTGCGTGCAAAGAAAATTATTATTTTCTTAAATAAGATTTCAATTCTAGTTCGTTGTGACGTTTTTGAATTGTAGTTTACATTTCAGTTTAATTTGAGGTATAAATGAATAGTCGCACTGTCTTGTTAACACCATATAAAGCCCATATGAATAAAATTTGGTTAGAAATAATTTAGTTATCACTTCGCACTATTGAGCAGCACAAACTGCCAGAACAATTTTTGTCAGATTTTCAAAGATTTTCAAAGTTCGTACACATTAAAGACAAAAAAATAAAAAATTGCAAAAAAAAAATAAAAAAAATCTCATCAAATTAACTCGTTGTAAACAATTTTCTTTTTACAATCGAAGATTGTATCTTCATTTTTACGCTTATCGAAGCTATCAAAGAAAAATTAATTTTCTTACTTGGTAACTGCTGAGAGCTCTCTGGGTAAGATAGACCAAGCAGCATCTAAATTTCTAAATGAAAGAAATAGCATGACATCTATGTGTTCTTAATCCTATCTATAGAAACCAGCAGACCTATCTATAAAAAGAACGTTAGGTGACACTATGTTGAAGATGATGCGAGTTCAATAATTTTTCTTCAACCAAAACGTGCAGATCAATGTATAGAAACAATGTTAGGTTACGATGGTGATAATGATGTCAGTTTAATCATTTTTAACCGACTTCAAAAAAAAGTTTTCTTGTACTCCTTTATCTGGGTTTGGTTGGTTAAATAGATGATGCTTACAACTAAAACACTACCCTAAGTAGATTAGATACAAGTAGTGCTGATGACGGACACGGCTGTCTAGAAAATGTGATTTCCACTCGTGCTGGTGTCTAAAAATTAAATTTTCCCAATTTTTCTTTAATATTATCACCTAATTTGTAATTTAATTAGTTCTTTCTTAGAGAGAATAAAAACGAACTTAAGCTTTATTATAAATTTCATTGTATGTAAAAAAGAACAATTAACAATTCGTCTGAATGTTGCTTTTTTATGTTTGTGCTCGGAGAACTCAGCCGTTCTGAAGCGTTTTTACATTTTTGCCCATTTTAAAAACAGTTCTATATTTTAAAAATTAAAGAGTGTCCCCAACAACATACAATTTTTTTGCGTGTATTAAGAACCGTAAAGGGCACCAATATAAAATCTAAAAAAATTGCGTATCACTATAGCCCCCAACAATAATAAAAAGTAATAAAAAAATAAATTTAAAATTTAAAGGGAGTCCCCATAGGGGATATAATTTGACATTAATGGGCCTATCTTTTGAACCGTTATAGATAAAAACCTTGAAAATTTTACAGAACATCGATTACCATGACCGTTATAATTAAAAGTATAAATATTAAAAATTATAAATTAAAGGGTGCTCCAATAGTTCATTTAATGTGATGTATATAGCCTTTTTTTTTGAACAGTACCACACAGACCATTGAAATTTACGAAGAACCTGTATTGCTTAGTCCGCCATAAAAAAAGTATAAAATATAATAATTTGGAAATAAAAGGGTACTCCAATAGTTAATGTAATTGTATGTAAAGGGTGGTTAAATTTTAAGGTTCGATGTTGATTTTGTATAAAACACAAATTATTGAGGAAATTATTGTAATTTCTTTTGAAACCACATATCATCGTCCACATCAATATCTTCCAATTCAGGCCATAAAAAGTTCGTTATCATCTCACGATAGCGAACATCATTCACAGTTACTGCCTGACCGGCCTCATTTTGGAAAAAAAAACGGGTAGATGATGCCGACAACCCATAAACCGCACCAAACAGTCAGTTTTTGTAGGTGCATTTGTTTTCCGACAATCAGTCTTGTATTATTAATATTAACGAATCCTCAGAGGTGAAAATGTGCCTCATCACTGAAGTTGATTTACTTTGAAAATCAGGCTCATTTTCATAATAAGCCTGAATAACTTTAACGCGTTGCTAGATTGTGTATCTTTCCATGGTTCAAATTGAGTTAGTCTGAAATTGAGAAATGTCAAATTAAATGCAGGAAAAAACTTGACGTTTAGATGTGGTTCACATTCATCTTCGGTTTTTAAAATTTAACAACACGATATAAGGCTAAAATTTTAAACCGTTATAGACAGATAGCTGAAAATTACAATGAACCTGTATTGCTAAGTCAACTATAACAAGTATACAATTTGAATTGATGTAATTTGGCCTATATGGCCCTATCTCTTGAAGCGTTATAGAAAAAACTTGAAAATTAGGCAGAATGACCACTTTATCTGGTATAATAACAAGTATAAAAAGTTAGAATTTTAAATTAAAGGGTGTCCCAATAGTTCATATACATGGTCAAACTAGAGACAGACAGTTGAAATTTTCGAAGAATCTTTGTGGCCATGTTCTCTAAATTAAAGGGTGTTCCAATAGGTGATATTATTTCATCTATGAGGCCTAACTTTGAGACAGTTATAGACAGATACAGTTGAAATGACGACTGTTACGGTTTTTGAGTTTAGTAATATTTCTTCAACCAAAAAGTGCTCAACGTGCCTAAAGAAGTTTTCACATCAAAAAATGTTTGAATTTTTAATTTATAATTCATAAAACCTTAAAACTTGAATACTATTTGAACTAGAACTTCTTTACGAACATACATAAACAAAATATCTTAATCCAATAGTCTGTTAACTGGTGTTTGTTGCCACTGATGCCCCAAGTACAGCAAGCTATAAAATAAAATTAAACGGAAATAATACCCAACAGCAATAACACCAACAATAACATCTAAAGCAATTTGTATATCTTGTTTATATTTGTTCTAAACACTTATTTTATGAACAAATAACACAAAATTCAATAGCAACAGCAGCAGACAAGTTTTAAAACTCCTTGTAATAAAAAACCTGTATGTTTTATGATAATATTTATTTTAATATTTATGAGAATAATATTTATCAGAATTAATATTTATATAAAAAAACCAAGGAAAAACTTATATTGAACGCAAAGAAAGAAAAGTTTCATTCTAATTTATTTATGAAGAATTCCTCTTAGCCTTAGCTCGGATATACTTTTTTTTTACTTTATAAATTTATGTTTTTGCTTAGTATTTTTACTTTTTGCTAAATCAATCAATTAAATGAGATAAAATTATTAGTTTTCTTTCCACGGGCATATTTATAGGAAGCGTAAAAACAAACTAATCTAAAGGTCTAGGTAGAGAAGTTTAATAA
Source organism: Phasia obesa (assembly GCA_949628195.1). Classification (NCBI taxonomy): domain Eukaryota; kingdom Metazoa; phylum Arthropoda; class Insecta; order Diptera; family Tachinidae; genus Phasia; species Phasia obesa. Next base: position 32,300 of record CATIVE010000428.1, read on the forward strand.
AAGCGCTATATTTATTCTCCCAGAAGATTAATTTGAATTAAAATTCAAATGGTATTTCTCCTAAGATCTAATATATAAAATGTAGTGCACTTTCTGGATCGCTACATACTTCTTCAGCATTCCTTGTATCTCTCTATTTCGGGAATTGTTTTAATTTTAAATAAATAACATAAATATTTTGTATGATGTAATTTTCTATAGTATTTACCAACTTGCATTTGTTGTTTTTTCAACCAACTTTTCGTTAGCAATGATCGAAAATCGATTTTCTATAAAAAATCGATTTTCTATAAAATCGATTTTCTATAAAAAATCGATTTTTATATACAAATCCATTTTTATAAATTTTATTAGTGATCATCACAGGTTTTTGTTCTTTTGTTTTTAGTTTTTAGTTTTTCACAAGAAATCAAATTTTTTTTAATAAAAAATCCATTTTCCTGAATTTTATTAGTGATTACAGATTTTTGTCCTTTTGGCTGTAGGACGCTTAGTTTAGCTAGGAAATTAGTGTTTAGTTTTTCATATCAGAAAACAATTTTTTTTAATAACCCATTTTTTTAATTTCATTAGTGATCATAGATTTTTTTCCTTTTGCCTGTACGACACTTAGTTTAACTAGGAATTGAGTTTTTAGTTTTTATATAAAAAAATGTAGTTTTTTTAACAAAAAACCTTTTTTCTATATTTTATTAGTGTCCTTTTGCCTGTAAGACGCTTAGTTTGGCTGATGAGTTTTTATATTTCCATATAAGAAAACGAATTTTTTTTAATAAAAAATAATTTTTATGGATTTTTTAGTGATCACAGATTTTTGTCCTTTTGCCTGTAGGATGCTTAGTTTAGCTGAAAAATGGGTTTTTAGTTTTTCATATAAAAAATCGATTTTTTTTAATAAAAAATCTACTTTTCTAAATTTTATTAGTGATCACAGATTTTTGTCCTTCTGGCTGTAGGACGCTTAGTTTAGCTAGGAAATTAGTTTTTAGTTTTTCATATCAGAAAACGATTTTTTTTATTAACCCCTTTTTTAATTTCATTAGTAATCATAGATTTTTTTCCTCTTGCCTGTACGAAGCACAGAGGGGTATTTTGCCAATCTAGCCGGACATTAGGCAAAAGTTTATTTTTGAGAAATGTAAAAATTTAAGTACGACAGACAACAAAATTCTATATCGGATAGTGAATTTTCAAGGCTTTTGCTTGAGATTTGTCGTTTTGGGACACTGTTAAAATCAGGAAAGTTGAGTAAATCGCATACGTTTTTATTGACTTTAAACCATTTTGAGAGGTTTGCAATATATTTTTTGGTGACTAAACGAATAAAGGATTTGTATTGATTTTTTTTCTGTGAAAGGGTTTATTAGTTGCTACTTATGTTAGTTTTTAGAATTTTTTTTTTTTTAAATTTTAATGATAAAAAATTTCGTTCATAATTAAAAAAAGGTTTTTTTGTGTAAAATTTTTTGTCAAAAAGTGAAAAGCTTTTTAAGAGTGATCTCCATCGCGATCCTAGAAATGTTATATATCTCTGTGAAAAAACCTTGCGCATATTTGCGAGATTTTTTTGGCGATTTTTTAAAAATTACACCTTTTTCTGTTTTTTCTTATCTTACATAGGTAAATACAAGTAAGAAACATTTTTATATTAATAAAATGTTTTGGTTTTTAATAACTGAAGGTAGATGTTTTTGATTTAAATCATTACATCTAACACTGTTATTACCTGTACAAAAAACAATTTAAATATCAAAAGAGATATAGACGTAGATGCCCTTTATTTCGGACTATCTACTTTACACGCCAGAATTCGCCTATTTGAGAGCATATTACCCCTGTCGTATAAACTGACAGTTAAAAAATGGCAAATAAAATCTGATGCGGACAAAGCCATTGTTAACGTGAGGAAAAAAATATGCAAGAAAACTTTAGAAGTGAATTAGGGATAATAGTGGGTGTACCGAAAGCTGGATTTGGAAACACCAACGATGGTAACACTGGCAGAAGATTTTTTTCCAATCCTGAATTAGCTGCAGAAATAACTGGAATTGAGTTTGTTTTCATGTACCGAATCAAGGTTATTATTGAAGTAATATAAAGTGGTCACAAAATCCAAATGCACGAGTTTGCCGATTATTGCTTAGATACTGCAAAACTTTACTCTGAACAAGAATACATGGTGCAACTGTTATGAATGAGGCATTGCTGCCTATTGGGGTGTTATCAGAAGAAGCGTCTGAGGCACTAAACAGACATTTCCGGCTTTACAGGCAGAATTTTGCTAGAGAGTTTTTAAGGGTTCAGTTTAATAACATTAACATAGATATTATTTATAGGCTTTTGCTAAGTTCTGAACCACCTTTTACTAGACCCACTCTAAAAAAATGTCATTACCTTTTAAGAAAGAAGCAATTTATTTCATGCTTCCACCTGTACTTAACGCTGAAAAGGATTCAGATTCGGAAGAGGTCTTTGAAGAATCAGACGAAGAAGAACCATGGCACTCATCATCATCTTAGTGCAAAAAAGAAAATGTTCTAAATACATTAATTGTTATAATATTAAATAAAATTTATCGTTACAATCATAAATAAGTTATTACTATGAATAAATTAATTATTTGCCGATAAATAAAATACTATTAAGTAACAAATTACAAAAAAAAAAAAATTAATAATATTCTTGGGATGGGGGGATTGGTTAGGCATTGGAACGCTTAAAAATTAATAGTTTTAGGAAATTGGCAAAAAATTAAAAAAAAATTTTTTTTTTCACAAGGACGTTTTGGGGGCGGGGTTGGAGGAATACCTCCCCCTGCCCATAAAAATAAATTTTTATGGTTTTAAGAAGTATAAAATCTGTTGCTTTGAATAATTGCATTATTTTTTCAAATAATATTTTATTTAACCGCCCAAAAAAGGGGCGGGGCTAAAAATGGCATTTAAGAATCTCTTGAGTCCAACTTTAAGTTTTTGAATATTCTTTAACCTTAAAAATTTTAATTGCTAAACAAAATGACGGGAAAATTAAAAAAAAAACTTGCATTTTTCAGAGGTAGGATTAGTTCTTCCAGGGGGAACTTTTTTCTCCTTTGTCCGATTTTTCCTATTTTCTAGCTTTGACAGTCTATGACCATGACAGATTTTTCTGCAAAGTTTCATTAACCTAGGGGCACTCAGTACATTTTGAGAGCCAATATAAACTAAAAAAGTAATGTCCGGCTAGATTGGCAAAATACCCCTAAGTGAGACGCTTAGTTTAACTAGGAAATTAGTTTTTAGTTTTTATATAAAAAAATTTAATTTTTTAACAAAAAACGCTTTTTCTGAATTTTATTATTGGTTTTTCATACAAAAACTCGATTTTTTTTAAGAAAAAATCCTTTTTATGAATTTCATTAGTGATCACAGATTTTTGTCCTTTTGTTTAGTTTAGCTAGAAAATGAGTTTTTAGTTCTTATACAAAAAATCAAGCTTTTGTAAGGATTGCTTAAATCGAAGCACCATAATAATAAAGTACAAAAAGCCAGCCATTTATCGTAGCTGTACCACCAAGTTATGATATGGCGGTATTCTACACATGAAATGATTACTACTCTTTTGAAGATAAATCTTTTGTCACCTTACACGTATATTATGTCATTCAATGATCAAATCGATCTATCCCTATTTTAATTATTAAAAAAAAAATAATGTAAACCACAAAATGTCAAAGGTGAAATAGGAAGTATTAAACAAATAAAAAACTAAAATTCTAACTTCAAAGAACAATTAAGTTGTTCTTTTAAACATCCACTACATATAAATATATAATATATTAATAAAGGTCAAAGAGGTAAAATTATGGGTAATATAGTTTAAAAATATAAAAGCAAAAAAAAGAACCTTTTTGAATCAATAGATTTAAATCTTATAAAAACCAGATTTCAAAGGATGGTTCATTGTTATTTGATTACTGAGAAAGAGTATTAGAGAAACCTACAATAATTATATACTTAATTATTATCCTGTCATTCCCTTTTAATAATCTATTTCCTCTTACAATCAATTAGGATGACTTTTACTTTAAATAAACTTTCCTTTCAAGTTAAAAGCTGGTGATGGGACGGGGGTTATTTGTTTCATTAAGTAATTAATTTATTCTGATTAAAAAAAAAAATTGCTGGTGTGAGCTTTACTGGTGTTCTTAGGCTTAACAAAAATTATATAATAAGTAATCAATTAATATATACTCGTACATATGTATGTTAAATTGTTTTGTTATTTATTACTTTAGCATTAATGAAATAATAAATAGGAAAACCATACATTTGGATTTTATGCATGTAACGCGGTCAACAGAAAAAATATGGTGGCCTTATAAAAAAAAAAATTTTATATTTCCTTTATCAGGCATAAGAAGTCAATACGTTCCATAAATTTTGCATGGTTAGTAGAGAAGTGCTCTTGTCAGCGAATAATGAACGATTGATAACTAAGAGCTTAATATTACACAGAACGTACATATATATTTTATATATATTCCTCTAACTCCCACTGGTTCATAGTAGCTGCTGGGTAAAAGAAAAAGTTAGAAACCACTCTGGTCTTCTAGCACCGGCTAGGGCTCGCCGTCTTGGGATGATTCTTAGCAACAAATTTAGTTATTTCAGCAGCTATAAAAAACTCATACCAGCTAAATCAACTGAAAGGTTTGCAAAAGCAAATAAAATTCAGGAGCCCGAAGCAAGTCTTGTCAGATCCCTGTTAGCAAACATCCACAAATCTCCATGGCCGTTGTTATGCCATGTATTCACCCTCCAACAAGAAGTCAGCTGACATCGTAAGAAATAAAGTTTTATATGTCCCGAGCATCTCCTTTACCCTTTTACCTTCTCCTTCCTTTTTTTAGGCCATTATGATTAAAAACGATTTACAGTTATTCTCCATCTAAACCGGTTTTGGGCAATAGTCCTAAGTTCATTACAAGATATACCCAGTTGGTTCATTTCGGAATCCGTTGAACGACTTCATGTTGGGCGTGGCCAGACACTTTCTCTACCATCTTGTTGAAATGAGTTCCATCTAAAAGATTGTTCAAATACATTTTTGTCCTTTCGACTTGTTTTGTCTTTGCTAGTACATTTAGAAGCTGTTTGTTAAGCGATTGGTTAGCAAATAGTACCTCAGAAAAGTAGGTTGCTGGCCCTCCTTTCTTAGATTGGTGATAGAACTGCTATCAACGTGTCCAATCCCACATTGCAGTCATGCTTCAGTAAATGTTCATGTAGTTTACCTACTTGCCTGATAAGTTAAGGTGAGCTGTAACCATTTAGGCTACATGACTGGGCGCTTTCTCACTCTAGCTAGCTTTCAGAGGAATCTGAAAGGCCATTTGACTGGAAATTACTTGGTGTAGGAACGGAATTATACAGCTGCTAGGAAATCCAAACAGAGGAATCGTTATTGGTCACTCCCAAGTGAATGACGATCAGAAAATTTTTCACATTACGTGCACCTCTGGTAAAGGTCCAAATCCCAGTACGAAGGTAGTCATAAATACTTTGGATCGTACCTGAATCATTTCAAATATATCAGGTCCCATTTGTTTTTCTTCCTAGAGGAATTGCATTGGAAGTTGCCCGACATCCATTTTTTTTTTTTTTCATTTATTAAGAACAAGAACGAATATGTTATTTTACATTTAAAATGGATATGGGCAATTTTTGGGATATATTAGTTAAAAAATTGGAAAATAAACTTGAATGAACAAAACTGTACTCACATAACACAAGGGCATCTGCTTAACAATTCATATAAATAACCAAATTATATCTCAACTATCAAAAGTCAACTTGGAAAAGCCATATAGAATCAAAGCGAACACAAATAAAGTTAGAAGCAGTGCAACAAAACTGCCTTATTGCTTCTTGGTATATACAAATTTGAATATTAACTAACATCTAAACGTGCCATCAGTTAAAGGCGAAATAGGCCGCAATGTATTTACGGAAGCTTGAAACCCATTCAAATCTACTGGCCGCAACATCCTAAATGATCGTGGTTAAATTCGACTAAAATGAAGGGGTAATTGCTTTTCTTGACCGTGAATCAGCGGGATGATTCGAAAACAATTCAGTGCAACAAATAAAAACTTTTTAAAAAATACACGAACTTGATAATATAGTTTCGATTTTATTATCAAAGGGTAGTAAAACACTATACTCACTTCGGCGAAATTGGTAATCAATTTTTATTTATGGCCCTCGAAAGATTCGGAAAATCAGTGGGTCCTTCAAAAAAGGTGCCATCAGTTTTCGCCTAATATCTCATTCAAACTATAACGGAAATAATGTAGCCGTTTCGTTTAATAAATTCTATATACATTTTTTTATAAAAAAATTATTTATCCCTGCAATTTTTTGAAAAAAAAAAAAATTCACAAAAGTTGTTCAGTTTTACAGTGGCTACAATTTTTCCATATATTAGTAGTGAAAGCTTAAGAGTTCCTGTAAATTATGCTAAAAAAAAAAAGTTTAAAAAAAATTCCAAAAAATGCAGGAATAAATTTTTTTTTGACATTAAATATATGTAGAATTTATTAAACGAATCCTCGGCTACATTGTTGCCAAATAAAGTTAAAGTTAAGCGCTATCATCTAGTTTGTATGAGATATTATACAAAAACTGATGACACCTTAATTCAAGGCCCCACTGATTTTTCGAATCCTTCCAGACCCGTGTATAAAAATTGATCACCAATTTCGCCAAACCAAGTATAGAGTTTTACTACCCTTTGATAGCAGAATCGAACCTATACTCTGACTGACTTTGAATTTTGTTCACTGCTCCACTGTGTAATAACCGTGAATCAAGCAATTTTTATAAGTTGTCACGTGATTAATTCTTAACTGATAGTGATCGGTGCGAGTTTTCTTACCTTTTATGAAATCAACCATCCTATTAAACATTGTAATGCCTTAGAAGCACTTACACATGCTACAATGGTCTTGTGTAGTGCATCTTACTATACGACTAGCCTAGCTCTAGGTTAATTTCATCCTTTTTAACTCATTTTAACAGTTACGTACACACATCACAAGCCATGACGATTAATATCATCTTGCAATACTTCTAAATTAAGATAGTTATTCATTATCCTTGCATAAATGCAATTTTTAAAAATTTGTTAACTGTGTCTGATTGCAAATAATGGGTGATTTTTTTGAGGTTAGGATTTTCATGCATTAGTATTTGACAGATCACGTGAGATTTCAGACATGGTGCCAAAGAGAAAGATGCTCAGTATGCTTTGACATTTCATCATGAATAGACTTACTAACGAGCAACGCTTGCAAATCATTGAATTTTATTACCAAAATCAGTGTTCGGTTCGAAATGTTCGAAATCGACAAATTTTGTTCAGCGATGAGGCTCATTTCTGGTTGAATGGCTACGTAAATAAGCAAAATTGCCGCATTTGGAGTGAAGAGCAACCAGAAGCCGTTCATGAACTGCCCATGCATCCCGAAAAATGCACTGTTTGGTGTGGTTTGTACGCTGGTGGAATCATTGGACCGTATTTTTTCAAAGATGCTGTTGGACGCAACGTTACGGTGAATGGCGATCGCTATCGTTCGATGCTAACAAACTTTTTGTTGCCAAAAATGGAACAACTGAACTTGGTTGACATGTGGTTTCAACAAGATGGCGTTACATGCCACACAGCTCGCGATTCTATGGCCATTTTGAGGGAAAACTTCGGAGAACAATTCATCTCAAGAAATGGACCGGTAAGTTGGCCACCAAGATCATGCGATTTGACGCCTTTAGACTATTTTTTGTGGGGCTACGTCAAGTCTAAAGTCTACAGAAATAAGCCAGCAACTATTCCAGCTTTGGAAGACAACATTTCCGAAGAAATTCGGGCTATTCCGGCCGAAATGCTCGAAAATGTTGCCCAAAATTGGACTTTCCGAATGGACCACCTAAGACGCAGCCGCGGTCAACATTTAAATGAAATTATCTTCAAAAAGTAAATGTCATGGACCAATCTAACGTTTCAAATAAAGAACCGATGAGATTTTGCAAATTTTATGCGTTTTTTTTTAAAAAAAAGTTCTCAAGCTCTTAAAAAATCACTCGTTAAATAAATGCAATTAAAAAAAAAATTTCAACAGCGTCTGATTGCTTTGCGGTTGTATTAAGCAAGAAGTTTTAAACATGCAACCCATTACACTTTTGTCTTTGATAACGTTTAATGTTAAATAAAAAAAAAAATAAAATTAGCAGGACTAAAGGACACTATATACAGACACATATGCATTTGAAATTTTTTATTTTATGAGTTCAAAATTCCTTCAATTCACTAGCATTTCAAATTTATACCATCGTAAAAATTTTCTAAGAATTGTGAGCCATTTTTTATTTCATTTTGCAAAAGTGGTTGCAAAATACGAAATTTCTTTTTGGAAGAAAAGTTAATTTAAGAAAGAAGGCTCTAAAATATTATCAGAGGATTTTTCAACAAGGTTTATGTAAGATTTTAATTAACAAAATATTTTTTTCAATTGCAGGAGTAAACGTATGTTGGTCACAATAATAAAAATATCCTTTTGCAAATGCTATGAGGCATGAGAAAAAACATAGAATTTGTTTAATAATTTATTTTATTTTATTAAATGTTATAGTACAATTACAAATTATATTCTAACTGAAATTATCGAGCATAATAACGAAGACTTTCACTCGTTGCTGTGATACACCCAGAGTCTTTGTTGGGAATCGAACCCAAAGACTAGCATGCTACCCTCTAGCCTACCAGGGGCGCCCTATATTTTATTTCATTTTATCAGAACAGAATAGTATTTCAAATATTATATATTATAACGACGTTTATAATTGTTTTCTGAATTTACTACTGAAACATTATCAATATTGGGATAGTGATTTAATTCAGCACAATGAGAAGATAATGCTGTTTTTTTGCTAATTATTATTCCTGTATTTTTGGTCTGATTTATGTCCAGCAATTCTAGTTTTTAGTTTATTTTTCGTTGTGCCTACATATACTTTATTACGATTTTCTTTTTCCGCTACAAGGTATTTTATATACTACATTTGACAAATCTAGTTTTTGATTGCTATCTTTAGTTTTACTGAATAATCTGTTTAATGTGTCATGCGTTTTAAATGCCATTCTATATTTAGTATTTTCAAAGATTTTTGATTTTTCTTAACGTTCGAATATATATGGTACATAAATTAAAGACTTATAAATTGTTGGTTCTATAATATCTCTTGTATTTTCATTAATTCTTCTTCTTCTATATTGACTTATTAATCTATTTGTTAGCTTTATAGGAAAATTATTATCATTTAATATATTTCTAATTTTATTCATATTATTTTTGTGGAATTCTTTATTGCTTATCGTTAGAACTCTATCTATCAAATTTTTAGCTGTGTTAACTATGATATGTTTAGAGTAATAATTAATTATTCTTCCACCAGTCTTTGGTTTTTGATACCAATCTATTAATAAGTCATTACGACTCCTAATGAGTAAAGTAACTAAATATGGGAGTTTCGAATCACTCTCTATCTCAACTGTAAGTTTAATGTTAGGATTAAACTCATTAAATGTCGTTAGTAAACTGTTAGTAAACTGTCAATGGCAATGTCGGATATTATACAGAACAAATCATCTACATATTTTGTCAATATTATCGGTTTAACAATTAATTTTTCAATACTTATGTCTAGTAGTTTCTCCATAACAATATCTGCTACAATAGGAGAAGCTGGAGATCCCATCGGTAGTCCTTTTTGTTGTTTATAATTATTTTGTTTATTATATATCTTTTGTACTTGAGTATCTTCAGATGATACAATACTGATGGATGGACATGGAACTTCTACCATCTTAACATCTTCCTTAAGTGATTTAAACCTTTGAGCCTCCGCCACAAGTACATACCTCCAATTGAAGATTTTCAGAAGTTGTCTCCAATTTATTTAAAAGTTTACTTCGTAAATCGGCATCTTTAGACGAATTGAGACCAATGATAAATATTAAACATTTAAGTTTATCTGTTGACATTTGACCATGAACAAAAAGTTCACACTGCTTATTTACCCTGGCCGCATAAGTCACATAATCCTCCAAATCATTTTTTTGCGTCTTTAAACATTTGTATCGGATACTAAACAAAGACTCTTTTTTATCAAACAATAATTTTGACTGTTGTACTGTTTGTTCAAAATTTAATTCTTTTGGCTTTTTTGGAAGAATGCAATCGGCGTATTTCGTATAACCATTTTGATTAAGTTTACGCAGGAGCAACCTGGTTTTAGAACTATCATCCAGATTTTTTGCATCCTCTACAAAATGTTCTTCGAAGCGGCCAAACCAATTTGAAAAAGTTAAGTTAATGTTCCTTGCAATTATATCCATTAGTGTCTCCTGATGTTGTGGTTGCGAGTCTGACTGAACAGATAAATTGCTTTCAAATTTCTTTGAAAGAATTTCAATCAATTCTTGTTGTCGAGCTGCAGCTTGTTGCTGTTGTAAAAGTAGTTGTGTGGGTACGTTTTCTAACGTAGTCATTGGGTGATTTCTTTAAAATCCTCGTCGCCAACTGATGTGATTGTAATTAAAAATAATGATTTCTATTTTTTATACAAAAAAATACGTTTCTTTATTTCCAATCGTTCTGTCGTTCCAAAACACAATGAAATATCAAAACCAGGTATCTTAGTTTTTTTACCTGAGTTGACAGAAAAGTCGAAGCAATATATATATATAAAATATTTAATTAGGAAGGAGTATTTACACAAGAACAAATTGGTCTTAAAGGAAATCCTTCTTTATGAATTTTTGGTAGTCCATATAACCTAGGTGCATTAGAAATATTTGTTATTAATTAATTAATAAAGTTGTAATTATTTTTAATCTAAAGAGTTCTTCAACAAAATCGTTATTTATTCGTGGGGTCTATATATTTAATAGTTGATAATTTGTACTATCTTCTAAAATACTAACAATACGTATGTTATAATCCTGTTTATATATAGCTACAGAAGCGTTACATTTATCTGCTTTTAATATAAGTATATCTTTATTCCTTTTTAAAAATTTTTCAGCTTCTTTTACCTTATCTAAAACATATTTATCTCTACTAGTTAGTCTCATTTTGTTCAAATGGTTATCAACTATTGTAGTTAATTTTGTTCTTGCTATTTCTTGTTCTTCTTTAGTTTGCAAAGTCTGTATAAAGTCTTCACCATCTGCTATCATCTTTAAAGTTGGGAAACTTTCTTTTTTAACGGGTAATGCGTGCTTTTGACCTAGTGAAAGAACCCACTGTACATCTGACGAAATATCTAGGTTAGTCTTATTAATAAACCATTTTTGGTGTAAGTTAAAACCTAGTTCTTTCTTTTGTATATTACTAAGACAATTAAATTTCTTTTTATGAAGTTGTCGTACCTTCTCTTTTAATGAAGCTGCTGTTCTATCTTCATATTTTAAAAATTCTTCCATTTTATCTAATGTAAAAAATTCCCTCAATTTTTTTATGTTCACTATCTCAATTTCAAAATGTTTCAGTGTGAATTGTGTTTCTCTTTTAAAAATAATTAGATTTTTCTTTAATTTTAAAATTATTTTATCCATAAATTTCGTTTAGCCAGCATATAAACAAACAAATTAATATCAAACGTTGAGTTGCTCAAGAACTTCAGTCTACTTAAATAAGGCCTTTTTCACGGCCTGTTTCCTTACCATTTTACTTTAGTTTCATCTTCTTATTACAAATTACTTACATAGTGTATTACGAATATAACAAATTAACACTTGATTAATATAAGGATATAGAAAGAAGCGTATAGTTGAAGTTTTAGTTACCTGGGGAAACATAAGTAATGAGCAATAAAGAAATAAATTAATGGGCCTTAATGGACAGTATATACAAATGTAGCAAAATAAAATATTTTCTAATATAGATTAAAAAAAAAAAATTAAATTTAATAAAATTATTTGAGTGATATTTAATTTGGAAAGGAAATTTTTATTATTTATTATTTTGCAGAACAACAAATTTGCTTCAACTAAAGGTTTTAATTAGTTTCGGTTACAAATTTAATTAAAATGTAAATTGATTCAATTATTTAGTTAATTGGATGATTATTTTGTTCTGGCTTAATTGAGAATAAATTTGATTTAATTTTAAAATTAATTACATTTGATTCTGAAACTAATTAAAATCACTAATTGGAGCAAATATTTTTTTCTGTGTATATAAATTAAATTTTTTTTTAACTATATTTTAAATGTATTAATAATTACATTCTGCTAGTGTTCAATTTTACTTTATCACTTTATATTAAAGAACTTCAGCCTGAATAATTAATAATTCATTATTTAAAAAAAAAATTATTTTATTCATATTCCCACTTGGCGATAATTTTTATGATACGAAGTTTTCAATAACTTTGGCGTAGAGATGAGTCTTGAAACATATCTAATCTAGCCTTCATTGGCAGAACATATATGAACCCAAAATGACAACAGCACATGCAGAAAAAAAAACATGGTTAGGGTCACAGCAACGATTTTATTTTCTCTGCAACAATATGTTGATACGATGACCAACTTATAGTTCTTTTAATTAACACAATGGTCACGACAAACAAGTTTTTGTTACTATTTGATCAACAAAAAATACAAAATGGTTGGGTTGAACTATATAATGTTTAAGCCACAACCAAAATTTTATTAGTGTTCCAAAATAATATTGTATTTATAGTCATAATATATTATTATTATTATTAAACAAATTATGATAAGTTTTCTTATGAGTATGTATATACAGTACGACATAGAATATTTGGTTTTGTGAAGTTTTATGTTTAGTTTTTTAAACTTATTAGAATCGAATTTTACGGGTTTTTCTTTCAGAAAATAATAACTTTTGAATAGAGTCATTTCTCATATCGAATGCATAAAAAATTAAGTAATAAATAAATCTGTATTGGATTATAAGTTATGCTTATTATGTGTGGTTTTTTGATAGACCATACGTATAAACACGATAATAATTTTTTATTTTTTATGGTAGCTACCACTCCCACTATCCTAATCCAGTCTCTATTTTGCTAGACTCTGAGATTTACTTGTGCAAAGTTTTAAGACTCTACCTATTGTAGTTCTTCAGGTACACGATAATAATGTTTCACTTAATATGAGAGGAACCACGCCCACTGTCCCAATCCAGTCTCTATTTTGCTAGACTATGCACAGACTATGCATAGACTATGAGAGTTACTTGTGCAAAGTTTCAATACTCTACATATTGTAATTCTATAGGTATACGATAATAATTTTTAACTTTGTATAGGAGGTACCACGCCTACTGCCTCAATCCAGTTAGAATTGTATAGGGGTTGCTCATGCAAGGCTTCAAGGCTTTATCTATTGTAGTTCGCCAGGAACACGATAATAGTTTTTCACTTTGTATGGGAGGTACCGCGCCCACTATTCCACTGGTGCGAATTCCAATATGCTACCTAATTCAGTTCTCTAGATACAGGATAATATTTTTCCACTTTGTATGGGAGTTATCACGCCCACTATGCCAATCCAGTCTATCTTTTCCTAAACCATGTATGTGAATATAGAGGTTACGGGTGCGAAAATTCAGGCTACATGATGAAAAATATTTACTTTGTATGGGAGGTGCCACGCCTACGTCGAATATCAAAAAAATAACTACCCTGTTTTACGAACCGTGTGTCTAATAACAAAGATCGGATATATATATATATATATATATATATATATATATATATATATATATATATATATATAGGATACGAATGTATACATATAATGGACACATCTATTCTTAGAAAGCTTAAATTTGTAATCAGAATATCAGAAAATTTAAAATTTGGCATCTAGGGTAGTGTAACAGTTTTAGTGCTGGTCCAGTGTAACTAAAAATCTGTAGGTATCGGTTTATTCAAGGTAGCGAGCACATGCACTTCCGATTCTAAATCTTAGCTTAAAAGATGTATATAAATTTAATTAAAATTTTTTTGTTACAAATGTGTATCAGTATAACCAATAAAATGCAAGGAAGTTAACTACCGGAAGTTTGTTAAGTATTTTAGAATTGCTTTTAAAATAAAAAAAGTCTGGCCAAACCCATAAGTAAGCCTTACACAGATAAAATTTTTGCACCAATTAAAAGTTTTAATTAGTTTTAAATTAAAAGTCTATTAATTTTTTATTTGATTCAAAAATATATATTCGTTTAAAACAGAACAAAAAAAAATTGTAATTAAACAAATAATTGAATCAATTAATTATTTAATTAAATTTTAATGTCAAACCAATTAAAACCTTTAATTGGTGAAAATATGTTTTTGTGTGTAGGTTTAAAGTAGTTTCTAATAATTTTTTTGTAATAAATCTTTTCTGCAATTTTTCAAGTCATTTCTTTAAACACTATTTTATATTTTATAATCTTTAACAAGTATTTATGACAACAAGAAGTAGAAACCAAACCTTAAAAAGAAGAGAAATATAAGATGGCTGGAGTGTTTGATTCTAACAAAGTTTAAATAAACAATATATTAAATTTCAACTTAAAATATAAGCAAAAAAATATAACAAAAAAATTATAACAACTTTTTAATTTCTTCCTTAACCATATTAAAAAAAAACAGTGTTCAAAAGATAGAAAGTCAAAGCAATGTTTTCTTAATTTAACATTAAAGTAAAACAAAAGTTAGTCTACTTTTTGGCATCACTTAACATTTTCTAACACAGACTGATACTTTTGTAAATATTTTATGGACACACAATTAATATCCTGAGTTTAAGACTGCCTTTGCGAACACACAAAATGACGGTGCAAAAATCAACTAATTATGCTAATTAGTTTTTTGAAGAGTCTTCAGAAATTCCAACCGGTATAAACGAAGCAAACACCGATGATGATGTTTGGATTTGGACACCAAAAAAAAAACAACATAATTATTGTGAAGGGTTTTGCTTTAAGTATTTTTAGCTGTTGGTGGTGGAACTGACTCTTTTTGATTTTGTTTTCACTCCATCATCTCTGCTATGCAAAAATCCATTCAAATAGCTGTATTTTGTCATTTTTCCTGTCATTTCTTAAAATGCAAGGACATTAACCTTACAAATATTTATTAAATTGACTAAATTAACCATTAAGCGAACACCAAAATGATTTTCCACAAACAAACCCCAGGGCCTGGCTGGGACTTCTTGTATTCTCTATGGACTTTAATAGGTACTGCATGCAAATTAATAAAATAAACTTGTAGGTTTAAGAAGTAAACTATATTTTTTATTCATACTCAGAGTTTAAGAAAAAACAAAGGGAAACAATAAAAAAATAACAAAATTCATTCTAATATATAAAATGAAGATCATATTGTTAAAATTATATACAGTCTTGCTTACATTTAAAGCATGTATAATCGCATTTGGAATGCTGAAGGCAAATTGGATTTTTGCATAATTTGCAGAAGAATCTAGTATTAGGTTTGATGTTGTCTATTTCTGTACAAATGGTGCACTTTGATTTGTTTTTCAACACCTCAGGGCCTGTAGTAGATAGAAGATGTATATGTATTCTAAATAATTTATTTTCAGTCTCACTACCTGAATGGTTTTACTTAAAAAAGCTTATAGTTTCGATCTATTAATGAAATTTGCCATAACCTTTTTGTTTTTCCTTCGTTCTTCTACACAAGTGTAAACAAGCTCTTCTGAAAGTCGAGATAAAAATTTTCTTCTAGCACCTCCTGTCTTCTTCACAGGAATATTTTTATCATATATTACACAGTGCAACTCGGAAAAAAATAAAATAATAATAAATAAAAAAATAAAAAATAAATTTGCCATAACCTTTTTGTTTTTACTTCGTTCTTCTACACAAGTGTAAACAAGCTCTTCTGAAAGTCGAGATAAAAATTTTCTTCTAGCACCTCCTGTCTTCTTCACAGGAATATTTTTATCATATATTACACAGTGCAACTCGGAAAAAAATAAAATAATAATAAATAAAAAAATAAAAAATAAATTTGCCATAACCTTTTTGTTTTTACTTCGTTCTTCTACACAAGTGTAAACAAGCTCTTCTGAAAGTCGAGATAAAAATTTTCTTCTAGCACCTCCTGTCTTCTTCACAGGAATATTTTTATCATATATTACACAGTGCAACTCGGAGAAAAATAACCATATACGGACACCACTACGTGATAAAAGACCAAAAAAAAGACCCCTGTCTCCCAGTCCAAAGTCCTCTAGGTTTTTTTTTATGGGCCCTCAAAAATGTGGGGCCTCGATGTCATTTTTGCAAAAAAATGATCATTTACTCAAGCTCATATTTTGCAAAACGTTTGGAATTTTGATATACTCTCTCAGGCAAAGTTGTAGCTCTTGTCATAAAGAACAAAAATTGTTAACATATAAAATCAAAAAAAATTCATCTTCAAGGTCAAAATCGCAAAAAACTTTAAAAAATTCAATTTTTTTTACCTTTTTTCCCCTGTTCAGGTCCATAGGTAGAAAACCGTTCAAAATTCAAGGAAACAATCAACTACAAAAATGAACCTATAAACAACTTTCTGGAACATATGAACTTCCTAGGAATGATTCTTAATGAAATTAAAAAATTTTCGGGAAATTTTTCACTTTTGCGGCTACCTAAGAGCTACCTAAACGGTGTTAAGAATTATTCCTAGGCATTCCTAGCCATTACGTCAATCATATTGCAAAAAGGCGCCAAGGACCATCGATTTTTCCTTCGTTTCACTGTATATTTACCAACCATTTGGTCCATAACATCTATAGCTGTTTTAAATTTATTGTAATGCATGATTTCCTCCGGTTTTTCTTAATGCCAGCAACAGATGTATCATAGTGGACTTATTTTTCTTTGGAACGTAAGAGCATATCGCAATATATTCATGGAACCCAAATTTACTTGACAATACTTCTCTTTTAGATGTGTTTTCATTTCAAGTGGAATACATCGCTTGTTGCTTCTGAGGGTACCAACAAAACCGAGACCAAGTTGCTTACATAAATCAATAGTCGTAAAAAAATTATCAGCAATGATTAATCCCTCGGACCCTTTGTAGCGCATTGCAAATTGATTCTGCGTTTTATAAACAAAAACACAAAAATACCGTTACAATTTGCTTTTGCTCTCACGTGCAGAAGAAAAAATTTGTTGTCAACCTGCACAATTGTTCGAAATACAAACAAGTAAAGATTTCCTTTGTGCTTAGTGTGTTTTTTTAAGTTTTGCTTTGATTGTGTAGAATGTTTTCCTCTACGTAATGGTATAGGGCCTGGCTGGGCCCTGGTGGTTCAAACGTGAATACAAATTTTTAAAGAATGATTACCACGCCCAGAGATAATAAATTGGAACTTTTTCAATTTTTTTTTTATAAATAATTTTTGCAAAAAAAAACCGGCTTCAAAACAGATAGAAGGGCACCAATTCTAAAATAAAAATGTAAGAAGTAATCTGTAAGAATTAGATAAAAACCAAATAAAAGATGCGCCAAAATTAGAGGGGAAAAAATAAAGACTATTTGAATGTCAAGCCTCTCCCTATTGCTGTTCAAAAGTTAAGCTATTTTCACCAGCATCCGTCTTTTATGGGGACACCACTCAAGCCTCTGTCTATAACGGTTTTAAAGATAGGGTCACATAGATCAAATAACATCGATCAATAACAATTTTAAATTAAAGACCTGTTGTTATAGAGGATTTGGCCACAAAGATTCTTTGTAAATTTCAACTATTTGTCTATAACGGTTAAAAAGTTTAACCCTATATATCAAATTACATGAACTATTGGGATACCCTTTACATTATAATTCTAAATATTTATACTTGTTATCATACCAGAGAAAGTAGTGGATATTCTGCCTAATTTTCAAGTGTTTATGTTTAACGGTTCAAAAGATAGCACCATATACATCAAATTACATAATTTATCGGGACACCCTTTAGTTTCTAAATTCAAGTTGTATACTTGCTAATATATATATATAATAAAATATGGCCAAATACATTAAATTAAATGAACTATTGGAGCACCCTTCAATTAAAAATTTTGAATATTTATACATTTTATTATAACGGTCATAGCAATCGACATTCTGTCAAATTTTCAAGTTTTTGTCTATATTGGTTCAAAAGATTGGCCCACATAGGTCAAATAACGTCACCTATGGGGACACCCTTTAAATTTTAAATTTATTTTTTATTAATTTCTGCTGTTGGGGGCTATAGCGACACGCAATTTTTTAAAAATTTAATTTGGTGCCATTTACGGATCTTAATACACGTAAAAAACATGTATGTTGTATGGGGACACCCTTTAATTTTTAATATAATGAACTATGTTTAAAATGGGACCAACCTGAAAGCATAACCTTTCAAAGAAAGAAAAAAATTTTAAAATCGGTGAAGAAATGGTTGAGTTCTGCGGTTACATACATAAAAAAAGCAACATTCAGACGAATTGATAACCTCCTTCTTTTTTGAAGTCGGTTAAAAAGACCTTTATTGAGGAATTCATAAAAAATTTCAAAGTTATGTCTACGATATTTATGTAAAAAATTAAAAAAAAAAAATCTCAAAAATGCCTAGCCAGTACCTGGTGTTCGCTTAAGGGTTAATTTCACAGATTTCTAAGTGGGCGTCAATGAACAAAACAAAACTGTATGAGCATGTTGTGGTATCATGACAAATTGCTTAAAAGTAACTAATTATTAATTAATAAATAAGCACTTCGTTATAATCTCGTTTCTGCA
The DNA here is from genome assembly GCA_949628195.1 of Phasia obesa. NCBI lineage: Eukaryota > Metazoa > Arthropoda > Insecta > Diptera > Tachinidae > Phasia > Phasia obesa. Next base: position 51,148 of record CATIVE010000428.1, read on the forward strand.
AACTTTTTTGTTGTCTAATTAGGTGTTAATTTAATTAGCAATTATATAATAAACTGAAAATTATCTAAATTGTAGGGGGTGTGAACATAAAATTAAAATTAACTGAAGTTTAAGTAACACAAAATAATGAGATTGCAATTAAAAGAAGGATGTGAGCGTTTTTAAGTTTTGTCATACAATGGTGTTGAACAAGTTAGATGAGACTAAAAACTTAAAAAAAACTTTAGGAAATCTATATAAATAAAATCAAATGTAGTTCTTTGGCACTCGCATTACTTAAGAACGGCTGCACAGATTTAGCTAATTTTATTTAATATTTACCATACCCAATCGAGGTTTTTACGGAAAAAAATTGACCACGCCTACTTTTTAAGTAGCTAGACACCTATAATAGGTGGATAATTGAAATTTTGCACCAATAACCCCATTATTAATATACATATTTAAGCGAAACACAGTCTGGATTGAAATAGTGGGCTGGTACCTCACACATTATTGTCGTCAACCTGTAGATCTACAATAAGTAACCCTTATGTGCATAATCTAGCAAAAGGCAGACAGGATTGAGATAGTGGACGTGGTGCCTCACATAAAAACGAAAATTATTATCGTGAATAGAGAATGACAACAGGAGCCTTGAAACTTTGCACAAGTAACCATTATACTTATGTGCATAGTTTAGCAAAATTTACACTAGATTGCCCATCCCCAAAAAGTCCATGTGAATTAAAAAAAATTTTTTTTGCTAATTTTTTATTAATTTTTTCACTATATTTATTGTCTATCGACCTTTTATTTTAATCTTTTATATATTTATTTCCTATAGTTTTCTATAAGCAAATGTGATCAAAGAAGAATATATTATTCTTTATATATATATAATGTGATTTTTTATTTTTAAGTTCATTTTACATTTATTTTTGATTATTTTAAGTTTTGTGTAATGATGTCCCACTTTTACAAAACTGTGATAAAATTTAGAATAATGTAAACTTGACGAAAAAGAATGTATATTTAATAAAAATTTCCCTGATGATGTTGGAATAAAACTGCCAACAAAACGTCGGAATAATTTTGTTAAATAAATAGTCTTTTTATTTACACAAAAAATATTAATAAATGTAATTTTTTCATATATTACTTTATTGTATTCAATTTATCTGAAAATAATTAATTTATTCATAATTAGCTGTGCCCGCCACATCGTCAGCGTCCTTATTTTGCTTTGAAAGTAATCCACTTTAATACTCTTACATTGATAGTGCTTCAAATATGGTTTATGTAATTAGTTTACACACTGTGTAATTTTTTAAGTCATGGCAAAATAACCATATACGTACACCATTACGTCATAAAAGACCAAAAAAAAGACCCCTGTCTCCCAGTTTTTCCCAAAGTCCTCCAGGTTTTTTTTATGGTCAAAGATGTGGGGCCTCGATGTAATTTTTGCAAAAAAAATGATCATTTACTCAAGCTCATATTTTGCAAACCGTTTGAAATTTTGATATACTCTCTGAGGCAAAGTTGTAGCTCTTGTCATAGAGAACAAAAATTGTTAACATATAAAATCAAAAAAAAACTTCATCTTCAAGGTCAAAATCGCAAAAGACATTAAAAAAATGCAATTTTTTTACCTTTTTTCCCCCTTTCAGGTCCATAGGTAGCAAACCGTTCAAAATTCAAGGAAACAATCAACTAGAAAAATGAACCTAAGATCTCAGTAAACAACTTTCTAGAACATATAAACTTCCTAGGAGTGATTATTAACACCGTTTAGGTAGCGCTTATGTAGCCGCAAAAGTGAAAAAAAAACTAGGAGACAGGGGTCTTTTTTTTGGTCTTTTATCATGTAGTGGTGTCCGTATATGGTTATTTTTTCCGTGTTGCACTGTGTTATATAAAGGTAACTATCCCTGGCTAATTACTCAGAAACATAGGCTTCATATAAAATTATAAATTTGTGTATAAAATTCCCAAATTATTGTAAGGTACTGGTAATAGTGTTTAAAATTACCCGCTGATAAAAATAAAAGTTGCTGCTAAGTTTGCAGTACCATTGAATCGGTAAAATTGTGTACTTTCACTAATTTTTCTCTATTTCCTATTTCCTATTGGAAATTAGATATTTTTACGTGAAAAAAATTTGCTATATCTTAACCAAGATGCTAGCGTAGCTCGCTATATAAATTTTACTTAAATTTATCCAGCAGTTTTTACGTGTTACGGACACAAATAGACAGCCAGGCAAAAAATCAAAGTTATATTATACATACAATAAATATGTATAGATAAAAACTTATTTAAATCTGTAACAATAAATTTTGTTTAAAATAATAACACTCAAAATGTTATGTAAGTTAAAATAACTGAATATGCAATAAATAAAATAAATGAAAACTCAGTTAAAAACAAATCTACTCATTATTCATTTAAATCAAATGAAATGTTTCATTTTAATTTTAAATACTCAAAAATTAACTGATAAAATCCGTAAAAACAACTGTTTTTTCTTTTATTTTAACAACATAAAAATTAACTGAATATTCAGTAAAAGTAAATGATATTTCCGTTGATTTTGTGTTTTTAAGTGTAGTAAATTGAAACTTAAAATTCCATAAAAATAAACGATTCCTTCCGTTGTTACGGTTTTTTTTTAACTGCAAAAAAAAAATAAACTAAAAATATCGTAAAAATAAACGATATTTTCTTTATTTTTACTGTTTTTTATTTTACATTAAAATTATAAAATTAATACTATATAATCTATATAATCTTTTATCAAAGATACATGAGTAAATATGATGCAATAATATACGTACACATATTTTATAAGTTAAAGAAATTTTTACCAGCATACATTATCAACTTAAGAAACGAAAACTACAATCAGAAAGTTAACTAAAAAGAAGAAATTATATAAAATAATAAAAAATTCATAAATTTTAAACCACTTACGTTGTTCTTGATTTAAGAGGTTTTTAAAATACATATGTATAACTAAAAGTAATAATTGAGACGGTATACATAATTAAAAATGCAATGCAGTTTCAAAATATCCTAGCTATAACTGAAAAACAGTTATGCATAAAGAACCATCTTAACAATGTTTTGTAACTAGTAAAGAAGAGGCCGAAGTTCTGCCTCCAGGAACGAAAAAATTACATTACATTATTTTAAGTATACATATCTTTTAATAATATAGCCTATAATACAGGACAATTGCAAAAACAAGAGTTTAAACCCTAAGGGTTGCCAAGCCTCAATAAAATTGGCAACCCAAACTTAAAATCACAATTGGACTGGAAGATTGATTAAATTTGTTTTTGTTATTTTTGACATAGCTATTACCCTATGGTACTTGAATTACTTACCAGATATATGACTGCAGTCGGGAGCAATAAATGTTTATTTTACACGTTTTTATACCCTTCACCACAGGTGGAAAGGGTATATATAAGTTTGTCATTCCGTGTGTAATTTCTACAATATTCATTTCCGACCCCATAAAGTACATATATTCTGGATCCTTATACATAGAGAAGTTGATTAAGCGATGTCCGTCTGTCCGTCTGTCCGTGTTAGTGTTGTAATGTCATTTGCCAAGGCACCAGAAGAGATACAAAAAATTTAAGCACACTAATCTGTCAGGCATAGTTCCGAAAATTTTGGTATTGCAATTCAGCAACATCGGATCATTCATTTGGAGGCTGCGGGCCAAAAACCACGACCACCTATATTTTTTTACGTTTTTTTTTTAATTTTTTTCGGCTTTAATGATTCTGTTTTGGCTTTTTTTGTCAAATAAATATTAGACTGCGACAGGTAGATCGCAAGGAGTGCATACAGATCTCGGGGGATCAATAACCCCCTGAGAGGGGCGATTTTTATTTGCTTTTAGATTGGTAGGGTTTTTCTGCTTTGACCTTAATAGAAAGCAATACACATAGAGGTAGCCAATGGACCCACAGGGTACCCACTGACAAATAGGAGCAGTTAAACGGACCCACTATGTGTCAATATAAGGAATTTTTTTTGTGAGGATTGCAGAAAGGTCCTAAATTTAACAAAAAAATTTCAATAAAATTTGTAAAATTTTTTTTTAAAAATATTTTCAAAAATGTTATATATCACTATAAAATTTGCGATCTCTACTTCTTCTGTTTTTTTTTTTTTTTTCATTTTAAAATTAGGTAGATACGAGTAAGAAACCTTTTTGTCGCTCATAAAATTTCAGCAAAAACTTCACTTATTAAGAAGCTATTTAGTAATGAGAAATCGTTTACAATTTAACTGAAAAAACTACTTATTTTTGTGCGAGATGTCGCTAAAAGAATCCAATAAAAATTTAATAAAAATAACCAAACAAATAAGTATCTACTTGAAATAGGTAAATTTACGTGATAAATATTAAAAAAATCATTTTTTGTAGGAGTAGATAAGACAGATGTTTCAAGTGATAGCTTAGCTTCACGTTACTGTATGTACCGGCCTCTTGGTATTATTTTATTTAGCTGCATTAGTTTCAATTTATAATTAATTTATAATTATTTTACTTTTTACTTTGTTTTACCGCAACGTGGTATATCGGCAAAGTATGGCGCTGCATTATTGTAAAGAGAATTATTATTATCAGAAAACTTCATTTCATATGTTGCCACGGCTGAGTATTGAACTCGTGATCATCGTTTTACCGTGCTAATCACTTGAGCTATAGAACCCTTTGGTATAACAATATCTACATACTCATATATGCTACATTTGAAAACATTTGAAAACTTAAAAAACCATAAGCGAATCAACTTGTTGCCAGTCAACTTGCTTATGATCCAAATAATAAGCTAAATACAATTTTAAAAATATTTTTATTAATTAACAAAAAAATTAAATATTCACAGATGGGTAAAATAATACGATGTCATTTATAAAATTAATTCTGTTGTAAAAATATTTATTCACAGAAAAAATACTTATATCTCATGAGAGCAACGAAGATTCCCTCATGTCCATGTGCATACATACCTATATTTATATGTATATAAGTGTTTAAAATACAAAAATAAAATAAAATACAAAAAATAACATCCAAACATTAAATATAATTTTAAATTAAATTAATTTTAACAATGAAATTTTTATTTTATTACTCTAAAAGAATAAAACATAGTGTATGAATATTCACACAGGTAACGAAACAATGGCTCTTTTTAGCGATAAATTAAATGGTCGTCGTATCTCACGTGGTGGCGATGTAAACCGGCCGGCCGTTGGACTTCTTTCCTTGGTTGAAAGAAAAGGTTGAAAAAAAAGGTATACGTCGATAAGCCATCAACAATTCAAGAGCTAAAGGATGAGATAATTCGGCACATTAACGGCATAGAACCTCAATTATGCCTCAGCATCATCGATAGTTTGGAGCATCGGATGAAGTTCGATATTTTTTTTCATACATAATTGAACCATACCAATATTATCAAAATAAAAAAAATGACAATAATTTCCTTAATAATTTGTATTTTATTCTAAATCAACATCGGCCCTTAAAATTTAACCAGCCTTTATTTTGAAATTTTTTTTTATTATATTCAACTATAAACACAATTATCACAACAACTAAATATTTCAACTCATATAAGTAACTTTAGGTTTTTAAATTTATTTATTCGATATTTCGGCCAACTTTGTCCAGGGATTTTTTTATTTTTAATTTCATTACTCGTAATGACCAAGATTCTATTTTCACTTAAACGATTTTTTGTTAAACTTAATCAAAAGTTTTTATAGTTCTTCATTATCTTCAACTGGTTTACTTCAGGCCACACTGGAAACTATTCAAGATTTATCTAAAGTAGTTTTCTACGTCTCCTCAGCTAATTACTTGCACTTACTGTAAAGTTTTTCATTCCATAACTTATGAGAGATAAAATAATAAGAAACAACATGAAAGAAGAGCAGGGATAACAAAACGACAATTACAAAATTGCATGTCTAGGTTCATTTAATCATTTGAGGAGAAGACAAGACATAACAACTCAAATTAAGAAACAACTCTTTTAATGAAGGTGTAATTTAATGGTTTGGTTTGAAAATAAATGGTTTTCAAAATTTTTTGGAAACTTGTTGTATGGTTCGTTTTAGTCATGCTCTTTTTTTATACCCTTCACCAAAGGTGGAAAGGGTATATATAAGTTTGTCATTCCGTATGTAATTTCTACAATATTCATTTCCGACCCCATAAAGTATATATATTCTGGATCCTTATACATAGAGAAGTTGATTAACCGATGTCCGTCTGTCCAGCTGTCCGTGTTGGTGTGGTAATGTCATTTGCCAAGGCACCAGAAGAGATATAAAAAATTTAAGTTCACCAATCTGTCAGGCATAGTTTCGAAAATTTTGGTATTGCAATTCAACAACATCGGATCATTCTTTTGGAGGCTACGGGCCAAAAACCACGCCCACCTATATTTTTTTAACGTTTTTTTTTTAATTTTTTTCGGCTTTAATGATTCTGTTTTGCTTTTTTTTGGCAAATAAATATTAGACTGCGACAGGTAGATCGCAAGGAGTGCATACAGATCTCGGGGGATCAATAACCCCATGCGAGGGGCGATATTTATTTGTTTTTAATTTGATAGGGTTTTTCTGCTTTGATTTGTATTAGAGACCTTAATAGAAAGCAATACGCATAGAGGTAGCCAATGGACCCACAGGGTACCCACTGACAAATAGGAGCAGTTAAAAGGACCCCCCATGTGTCAATATGATGAATTTTTTTTTGTAAAGATTTCTTTTAGCTTTAGTCTGACCATTCTAACTCAATAGATTGGAGAAAGGTCCAAAATTTAACAAAAAAATTTCAATAAAATTTTTTAAATAAATTATTTAAAAAATTTTTTAAAAAAAAAAAATTTTTAATTGTTTTTCAAAAATATTTACAAAGCATTTTCAAAAAGATATTTTACAGAAAAATATTGGAAAAAAAATTTTTACACACAAATTAAAACAAAAATTTCAATATTTCTTTGAAAATGAAAATCATGCCTGTAACATAATATATAAGAATATACATATGTATGTATGTGTGTATATAGAGTAACATATTTTTATACCCTTCACCACAGGTGGAAAGGGTATATATAAGTTTGTCATTCCGTGTGTAATTTCTACAATATTCATTTCCGACCCCATAAAGTATATATATTCTGGATCCTTATACATAGAGAAGTTGATTAAGCGATGTCCGTCTGTCCGTCTGTCCGTCTGTCCGTCTGTCCGTCTGTCCGTCTGTCCGTGTTAGTGTGGTAATGTCATTTGCCAAGGCATCAGAAGAGATACAAAAAATTTAAGCACACCAATCTGTCAGGCATAGTTTCGAAAATTTTGGTATTGCAATTCAGCAACATCGGATCATTCCTTTGGAGGCTATGGGCCAAAAACCACGCCCACCTATATTTTTTTTACGTTTTTTTACGTTTTTTTTTAATTTTTTTCGGCTTTAATGATTCTGTTTTGCCTTTTTTTGTCAAATAAATATTAGAGTGTGACAGGTAGATCGCAAGGAGTGCATACAGATCTCGGGGGATCAATAACCCCCTGCGAGGGGCGATTTTTGTTTGTTTTTAGATTGGTAGGGTTTTTCTGCTTTGATTTGTATTAGAGACCTTAATAGAAAGCAATACGCATAGAGGTAGCCAATGGACCCACAGGGTACCCACTGACAAATAGGAGCAGTTAAAAGGGCCCCCCATGTGTCAATATGATGATTTTTTTTTTTTTTGTAAGGATTTCTTTTTGCTTTAGTCTGACCATTCTAACTCAATAGATTGGAGAAAGGTCCAAAATTTAACAAAAAAATTTCAATCAAATTTTTAAAAAAAAATTTTTTAAAAAATTTAAAAAAAAAAAAATTTTTTAATTTTTTTCAAAAATATTTACAAAAAAATTTACAAAGCATTTTCAAAAAGATATTTTACAGAAAAATATTAGAAAAAAAATTTTTTTTAAAAATTTTCCAAAAAATTTTCGAATAAAATTTTACAAAAAATTTTTAAAAAAATATTTTTACAAAAAATTTTTACACACAATTTTCGAAAAATTAAAACAAAAATTTCAATATTTCTTTGAAAATGAAAATCATGACTGTAACATAACATATATTTAATATTAAGAATATACATATGTATGTATGTGTGTATATAGAGTAACATATTTTTATACCCTTCACCACAGGTGGAAAGGGTATATATAAGTTTGTCATTCCGTGTGTAATTTCTACAATATTCATTTCCGACCCCATAAAGTATATATATTCTGGATCCTTATACATAGAGAAGTTGATTAAGCGATGTCCGTCTGTCCGTCTGTCCGTCTGTCCGTCTGTCCGTCTGTCCGTCTGTCCGTCTGTCCGTCTGTCCGTGTTAGTGTGGTAATGTCATTTGCCAAGGCATCAGAAGAGATACAAAAAATTTAAGCACACCAATCTGTCAGGCATAGTTTCGAAAATTTTGGTATTGCAATTCAGCAACATCGGATCATTCCTTTGGAGGCTATGGGCCAAAAACCACGCCCACCTATATTTTTTTTACGTTTTTTTACGTTTTTTTTTAATTTTTTTCGGCTTTAATGATTCTGTTTTGCCTTTTTTTGTCAAATAAATATTAGAGTGTGACAGGTAGATCGCAAGGAGTGCATACAGATCTCGGGGGATCAATAACCCCCTGCGAGGGGCGATTTTTGTTTGTTTTTAGATTGGTAGGGTTTTTCTGCTTTGATTTGTATTAGAGACCTTAATAGAAAGCAATACGCATAGAGGTAGCCAATGGACCCACAGGGTACCCACTGACAAATAGGAGCAGTTAAAAGGGCCCCCCATGTGTCAATATGATGAATTTTTTTTTTTTTTGTAAGGATTTCTTTTTGCTTTAGTCTGACCATTCTAACTCAATAGATTGGAGAAAGGATTAAAATTTAACAAAAAAATTTCAATCAAATTTTTAAAAAAAAAATTTTTAAAAAATTTAAAAAAAAAAAATTTTTTTAATTTTTTTCAAAAATATTTACAAAAAAATTTACAAAGCATTTTCAAAAAGATATTTTACAGAAAAATATTAGAAAAAAAATTTTTTTAAAAAATTTTCCAAAAAATTTTCGAATAAAATTTTACAAAAAATTTTTAAAAAATAATTTTTACAAAAAATTTTCACACACAATTTTCGAAAAATTAAAACAAAAATTTCAATATTTCTTTGAAAATGAAAATCATGACTGTAACATAACATATATTTAATATTAAGAATATACATATGTATGTATGTGTGTATATAGAGTAACATATTTTTATACCCTTCACCACAGGTGGAAAGGGTATATATAAGTTTGTCATTCCGTGTGTAATTTCTACAATATTCATTTCCGACCCCATAAAGTATATATATTCTGGATCCTTATACATAGAGAAGTTGATTAAGCGATGTCCGTCTGTCCGTCTGTCCGTCTGTCCGTCTGTCCGTCTGTCCGTCTGTCCGTCTGTCCGTCTGTCCGTGTTAGTGTGGTAATGTCATTTGCCAAGGCATCAGAAGAGATACAAAAAATTTAAGCACACCAATCTGTCAGGCATAGTTTCGAAAATTTTGGTATTGCAATTCAGCAACATCGGATCATTCCTTTGGAGGCTATGGGCCAAAAACCACGCCCACCTATATTTTTTTTACGTTTTTTTTTAATTTTTTTCGGCTTTAATGATTCTGTTTTGCCTTTTTTTGTCAAATAAATATTAGAGTGTGACAGGTAGATCGCAAGGAGTGCATACAGATCTCGGGGGATCAATAACCCCCTGCGAGGGGCGATTTTTGTTTGTTTTTAGATTGGTAGGGTTTTTCTGCTTTGATTTGTATTAGAGACCTTAATAGAAAGCAATACGCATAGAGGTAGCCAATGGACCCACAGGGTACCCACTGACAAATAGGAGCAGTTAAAAGGGCCCCCCATGTGTCAATATGATGAATTTTTTTTTTTTTTGTAAGGATTTCTTTTTGCTTTAGTCTGACCATTCTAACTCAATAGATTGGAGAAAGGTCCAAAATTTAACAAAAAAATTTCAATCAAATTTTTAAAAAAAAATTTTTTAAAAAATTTAAAAAAAAAAAATTTTTTTAATTTTTTTCAAAAATATTTACAAAAAAATTTACAAAGCATTTTCAAAAAGATATTTTACAGAAAAATATTAGAAAAAAAATTTTTTTAAAAAATTTTCCAAAAAATTTTCGAATAAAATTTTACAAAAAATTTTTAAAAAAATATTTTTACAAAAAATTTTTACACACAATTTTCGAAAAATTAAAACAAAAATTTCAATATTTCTTTGAAAATGAAAATCATGACTGTAACATAACATATATTTAATATTAAGAATATACATATGTATGTATGTGTGTATATAGAGTAACATATTTTTATACCCTTCACCACAGGTGGAAAGGGTATATATAAGTTTGTCATTCCGTGTGTAATTTCTACAATATTCATTTCCGACCCCATAAAGTATATATATTCTGGATCCTTATACATAGAGAAGTTGATTAAGCGATGTCCGTCTGTCCGTCTGTCCGTCTGTCCGTCTGTCCGTCTGTCCGTGTTAGTGTGGTAATGTCATTTGCCAAGGCATCAGAAGAGATACAAAAAATTTAAGCACACCAATCTGTCAGGCATAGTTTCGAAAATTTTGGTATTGCAATTCAGCAACATCGGATCATTCCTTTGGAGGCTATGGGCCAAAAACCACGCCCACCTATATTTTTTTTACGTTTTTTTACGTTTTTTTTTAATTTTTTTCGGCTTTAATGATTCTGTTTTGCCTTTTTTTGTCAAATAAATATTAGAGTGTGACAGGTAGATCGCAAGGAGTGCATACAGATCTCGGGGGATCAATAACCCCCTGCGAGGGGCGATTTTTGTTTGTTTTTAGATTGGTAGGGTTTTTCTGCTTTGATTTGTATTAGAGACCTTAATAGAAAGCAATACGCATAGAGGTAGCCAATGGACCCACAGGGTACCCACTGACAAATAGGAGCAGTTAAAAGGGCCCCCCATGTGTCAATATGATGAATTTTTTTTTTTTTTGTAAGGATTTCTTTTTGCTTTAGTCTGACCATTCTAACTCAATAGATTGGAGAAAGGTCCAAAATTTAACAAAAAAATTTCAATCAAATTTTTAAAAAAAAATTTTTTAAAAAATTTAAAAAAAAAATTTTTTTAATTTTTTTCAAAAATATTTACAAAAAAATTTACAAAGCATTTTCAAAAAGATATTTTACAGAAAAATATTAGAAAAAAAAATTTTTTAAAAAATTTTCCAAAAAATTTTCGAATAAAATTTTACAAAAAATTTTTAAAAAAATATTTTTACAAAAAATTTTTACACACAATTTTCGAAAAATTAAAACAAAAATTTCAATATTTCTTTGAAAATGAAAATCATGACTGTAACATAACATATATTTAATATTAAGAATATACATATGTATGTATGTGTGTATATAGAGTAACATATTTTTATACCCTTCACCACAGGTGGAAAGGGTATATATAAGTTTGTCATTCCGTGTGTAATTTCTACAATATTCATTTCCGACCCCATAAAGTATATATATTCTGGATCCTTATACATAGAGAAGTTGATTAAGCGATGTCCGTCTGTCCGTCTGTCCGTCTGTCCGTCTGTCCGTCTGTCCGTCTGTCCGTGTTAGTGTGGTAATGTCATTTGCCAAGGCATCAGAAGAGATACAAAAAATTTAAGCACACCAATCTATCAGGCATAGTTTCGAAAATTTTGGTATTGCAATTCAGCAACATCGGATCATTCCTTTGGAGGCTATGGGCCAAAAACCACGCCCACCTATATTTTTTTTACGTTTTTTTACTTTTTTTTTTAATTTTTTTCGGCTTTAATGATTCTGTTTTGCCTTTTTTTGTCAAATAAATATTAGAGTGTGACAGGTAGATCGCAAGGAGTGCATACAGATCTCGGGGGATCAATAACCCCCTGCGAGGGGCGATTTTTGTTTGTTTTTAGATTGGTAGGGTTTTTCTGCTTTGATTTGTATTAGAGACCTTAATAGAAAGCAATACGCATAGAGGTAGCCAATGGACCCACAGGGTACCCACTGACAAATAGGAGCAGTTAAAAGGGCCCCCCATGTGTCAATATGATGAATTTTTTTTTTTTTTGTAAGGATTTCTTTTTGCTTTAGTCTGACCATTCTAACTCAATAGATTGGAGAAAGGTCCAAAATTTAACAAAAAAATTTCAATCAAATTTTTAAAAAAAAATTTTTTAAAAAATTTAAAAAAAAAAAATTTTTTTAATTTTTTTCAAAAATATTTACAAAAAAATTTACAAAGCATTTTCAAAAAGATATTTTACAGAAAAATATTAGAAAAAAAATTTTTTTAAAAAATTTTCCAAAAAATTTTCGAATAAAATTTTACAAAAAATTTTTAAAAAAATATTTTTACAAAAAATTTTTACACACAATTTTCGAAAAATTAAAACAAAAATTTCAATATTTCTTTGAAAATGAAAATCATGACTGTAACATAACATATATTTAATATTAAGAATATACATATGTATGTATGTGTGTATATAGAGTAACATATTTTTTTAAATGCGTTTGATTTTTTTTTAAATGCGATTGATTTAAAATAGATGAGATCTTTGTTTAAAACCTAGGTGCATTAAACACATAGACATCATCAGGATACCGGGTAAAAACTGCCAAAAATAAAATACAAACGTTTATAGGAAAACGTTTTTTTTTTGAAGCCAGTATAGCTACATGGCTACACGACCACCGTTGTGGATGTCGTCAACTTAGGCTAATTTCTATTTTATTCAACAAAAGAAAATGTCACAAATTACATTATTATTGTAAATTACAAATTCATGTACAAACAAAAAGTTTTGGAGGAGATATTTATAAGTTTTTGAAAAAGTTATTTAATTTTATAAAAGCAAAATAATTATTTCTACAACAATGTCAGAGTTTACGATGTAGCGTCGGCTTCAATATCATTAAGTAGCTGACAACACGGCGACAATTGTAGCAAACGGAATTTGTTTTCATTTGTCTTCTATTTCTTTAACTCATGAATAATGATTTTTTCTTATACGACTTTATTTAAATAAAGAGTCAACAATATGGATAATGCTGTACATGTCTGTATAAATAAAATCACCGTGGTGAAGGGTATAGAAGATTCGGCACGGCCGAATATAGCACTTTTACTTGTTTTAAATGCGTTTGATTTTTTTAAATGTGTTTGATTTTTAAATAGATGATATCTCTGTTTTAAAACCTAGGTGCATTAAACACATAGACATCATCAGGATACCGACTACAATCTGTCAAAAATAAAACGATTATTTTGAGGTCAGCAAAGCTACATGGCTACACGGCCACCGTTGTGGCTGTCGTCAACTTAGACTAATTTCTATTTTATTCAACAGTAGAAAATGTCACAAAATTGTAAATTACAAATTCATATTCAAACAAAAAGTATTGGAGGAAATATTTATAATTTTTTGAAAAAGTTATTTTATTTTATAAAAGCAAAATAAGTATTTCTACAACAATGTCATAGTTTACGATGTAGCTGTCGGCTTCAATATCATTAAGTAGCTGACAACACAGCGACAATTGTAGCAAACGGAATTTGTCTTCTATTTCTTTAACTCATGAATAATGATTTTTTCTCATACGACTTTATTTAAGTGAAGAGTCAACAATATGGATAATGCTGTGCATGTCTGTATAAATAAAATCACCGTGGTTGAGGGTATAAAAGATTCGGCACGGCCGAATATAGCACTTTTACTTGTTTTTTATTAATATTAAATTATGGTAATAGGTTTTATAGTATTGTGAAAGAGGTTTGAAATTTAGTTGTGGTGCTTAATTGACTTTGAACAAAAATTATGTAGCTAAACTATTTAATGAGAAAATTTTAACAAAGTTTTTGTTTATAATTACTAAAGTACTGTTAAAAATAATTATTATTTTTTAACGAGATAATATAGTTGTTCTTTGGCTTTGAAGTAGTTATTTTGCCACATTTATATTCTACAAATTTTTGTTTAATTATTTTCACTTTTATTATAATGTATTTGGCCATTATTCTTATTCAAATAACGTAATATAGTTGTTCTCATTTGGTTAAAATTTTCATTATAAATTTATTTTAGGAAGATATAACTAATTTATCTATATTATCTATACATACTGATAATAAAACAGTAACTCATTTCCTGTCTGTCTGTTTGTATTCGCATCACGCATCAAAACTACTGGATGGATTTCAACAAATTTTTGTAAGAAGTTATTAAAATATAGGATACTTTTTCCAGCAAAATATCATATTTCCAAGTGAAGACAAAGTGGAGACAAAGCAGTGTAACTACGCCGCCTTTTTTTATCCGTTTAAAGGTACTGCATACTTTAAGGCATCTTTTTTTTAAAGTGCTGTTTTAAAATAATCACAAAGTATGAAATACTTACTGCCAAATAGCCAATTGAATAAAATTGTTATTTTTTTTTATGGAATTACATTGTTATTAAAATATTTAATAGTTGAAACCATAGATAACACCATGATATAATAATACAAGGTAGTTCCATTTCAAAAATGTTTGAAGTTTGCCGGAATTATTGAAGTATGTTTTTATGTAAACAGCAAAAAAAGTGTTGCCACAAGTAGAAACAAAAAAAAAATTGTTTTGGAAATTATTTTAAAAAAGTGTGTAATTTACATAAACAACATAAAATAAAAACGTACTTTGGTTTCATAATGAAACTTATGAGGAATAAATCTTGTTGTAGATGATGATTTCCTTAATCTTTTATAGGTACACTTTTATATTGAAAAAAAAAAAATTATATTACAATCTTATTTAAGCTGCATGCTAATTGACCCTATGAAAAATCGACACAAAACAAAAATTAAAAATAGCCAAATGAATAATTACCGTAAAAAAAATGAAAAAAATGGAAATTTGGCAAAAAAATATGAAAAGTGCAATAGTGGCAGTACGTGCATTGATATTTTTTTTAATTCTAATAAATCTTTAATGTTAACAATTCTGTAGTTTTAGGTAGACAACGTAACTACTTAGCTAGTTTTTAGGACACAAACCGTTGTATTTGCACTATTATTGTCGACATAATACGACGACCTTTCACTAAATTAAATTGGTATTCCCTTAGTCGACATCAACATTTATCGATGACTTTTTAATTTTGTTTGGTATTTTGTAAGAATATGTGACGTTGAATTATTCTTGTACCAACGGCGATTTCGTCGCCTTGGTTTTTAAAAACGACTGAAGTGGTAACAAAATTTAAAATAGGAAAGATTTAAATAACAAGTTTGACCCAATACGCAAAATTAGTTGAAGAAATGGAAAATCTCGACGTGATAGAAAAAAACTTAAATGAGATTCTTATTTGAAATCATTCCAAAACATTAAATTTTTTTAAATGAATATTTCTCTACAGAACAGTGTTATCGATAAGCAGTCGACGTCGTCATCAGACCATTAGGAAATACAAAATTATAATCAAATTGATGTTGACATCAATATAAATGTCCGGTCAAAAGCGACAACGATGTCGCTGTCGCCGAGTAGAATAAGGGTGAATATAAAACCGCTCAAATATGGTATCACCATATTTCATTAAAACGTTTTGGATAATTGTCCATTTGAAAAATTTAAAAAAATTACGTAAAGCACTTAATATTTTGGGGTTACTTTTTATATAAAATATATTTAATATAAAATATTCTGCAATTCTGCATGCGGATTTCTTGGGTTATTTTTCATTTTTGCTTTTAAGCAATTTTGCATGCAACCCCCTCATTCATAACAAAATTAGCCAAACTTTTTAACTTTAAGTTCCTATGATATTGAAATTGTCAATTTTTCTTCATACTTTAAATATTTGTAAAGTGAAATGGAATAACGCGTAATAGTGCCTAAATGTGAATAAAAATTTTACTCCCCTAAGTGTGTTGAATCCACACCATACCCGTATGTGTGAAGACATTTGTAGCCACGTTTTTGACATTTGGAGAGTTGACCATCTATGTTTTATCTATGGAATTACCTTCTATTATTATATCATGGATAACACATAGATAGTCAACTGAAACATCAAAAACCTAAGTCTCTTGTCAAAAAACCTAAGTCTAAGAATGTATTCGTTGGAAAAATTGTATAAGTGTTGGTTTTAAAAAAAAATTCACCACAACACCTAAACTCTACATGGTTGTATAAAATATTTTTTAAAAAGAGAATATTTTTTACATGCAATTCTATTTTTTTAACTCTAAATTTGGTTGGCGGAATAATCGTATTCACAAATTGCCAGGCTATACTCCATTAGCCTCCTTCAGGATCTGTTGCGCGAACTATACCTTCGTATAGGAAGTCCCAAATTCAGCTTCGATTAAAATTCATTAGGTTGTACACGATAACCAAAACGATTGCACATAGAGATTAAAGCAAACACCAATAACGGTACCGCACTACATCTATTTGAGGAAGCCAATCAGCAAGTGCGAGAGTGAGCCACAACCCACTCAAAGGCCGAGCAACAAGGACAGCCTGATTGACTTTAAAAGATAACGACAATGACGCGCGAACGATGTTCCCCAACCCAGAGCTACTTTACGGCTTCATGCAATTTTAGATATTAAAATTAAATAATTATTTTGCATTTTTAATAAAAATATGAATTTTATACTCTTCTAATATATTTGTGTGCGAAAAAAATTTAGATTGAATACTAATTTTAAATATTTATTATATTGATTTGAAAATTTTCCTCCCCTAAAAAACAAAAAAATACAATATTGTGTAGAAATAAATTTAACCAAACAAATGTCAACAAAATTAAATTTATTTTGTATTAAAAAATTTAGAATACAATAAATTGTTAACCTTCCCGACTATTTTCATTTTTTTGCGACACATTCACATTTCTCGGTCTCTCAGACCGATTTCAAGTATTTCTCGGTATCTCAAAACTATTCTAAAATTTTCAAAACCTGTGCAGTGAAAATATTTAACAAACTAATCTGAAATAACTGAAGTAAGAAAAAAAAAACAAAATTAAGTTTTTTTTAGCTCACAGCATTAATTTATATTTCATCACAATAATTTTGCAGTTTTGATCCTAGACCTAATAAAAAAATTCATTCAAAAAACACAACATTTAAAAAATGTAACGGGGTTACAGTCAGCACAGCCCTGTACCATTGCCAGGTACCGCTGCCAGTTGCCGCCGTCGTCTTGTACAGCTAGTGCTGCCAGTTGCAGCCCCGTAACGCTGCCAGAGCAGCCCGTACACGGCGCCGCTGCTAAGAGCCGCCGCCGCCTGGTCCGCCGCTGGCCTCCGCCATTGCCGCATTGTGCCGCTGCTAAGTGCCTCCTTCGTTTGGAATCGACGTTGCCAAGAGCAGCCACCGCCAGGTCCGCTACTGGCCATCGCCACTGCCGCCGTCGTCTTGTACAGTTAGTGCTGCCAGTTGCAGCCCCGTAACGCTGCCAGAGCAGCCCGTACACGGCGCCGCTGCCAAGAGCCGCCGTCGCCTGGTCCGCCGCTGGCCATCGCCACTGCCGCATTGTACCACTGCCGCCGTCGTCTTGTACACCCACAGACAGCAGCCACACTGCCTGGTACATACACTGGTCACGGCCACTGCCGCTCTGTACCACCACTAAGTGCCGTTGCCTATTGCCAACGCCACCAATTACCGCAACTGCCGCATGCCATCGCCTCTGTACCACATTTATGGGCGCTGCTGCACACATTCATCACCATGGCCTATCGAAGACCGCTAACCTGAATTACCACGATATTTGATCGTCGACCGCAACTTGTCCAACGTTGTAGCATTTAAATTTAAAAGAGAATAAAACAGAACGTAAGATTTATAACGTTTAAGAAACCAGAGCGGTTTCATTTCAACATCCATAAGTGGAGGTAGGTAACAAAACATAATATAAACGACCCTGGACTCCGCTGCAGCTATCCCAGCAACCAGCGGAAAACGTGTCGTTACAATGTCTTTTTTTAAATTCATGCCACATTGGTGTTCTTTGATGTTCCTTTTTGCCTGATAGCTGTACTCTGAACCCGTTCACGTTAAACAATATTGTTACGGTTGGGAGTACATAGTATGGTTTGACTGACCATACCAAATGCATGTTTTTTCTCTAAATGTAATAAAATAAATCCGTAAATAATTAAATATTTTTAAGTCATGCTCTGACTAATAATTTGAGATTTGTCGAACTTCCGATCGTATTTTATTGTATGCGATTTTTGTTGCATACAGAAATTCTTCCGAATACCTCGCTCTTAAAAATTTTTTGTTTAATATTTCTCTAACGTCAACTAGCATATACATAAATAGATACGTAGATATTTTTGAGGAATGAATCCTTTGCTAGTATCTAACATTTCATAATCGATTTATAATAATGAACTTCAGCCTGATATATAATTAATTGAGTAATAAATTCAGGCCATTTATCTTTCTTAATTTAAGATGACGTGGTTAAGACGCC